>VZUI01035007.1:0-164316 GCA_013401135.1 Cettia cetti | reverse complement strand
GGGCGAGGCCCGGCAGCAGCGGCGGCCCCGCTCCGCTCCGCCCCGCGGCTCTCCCCGCCCGGCCGCCCCGCAGCCCTGCCCGGGTCCGCCCGCCTGCCCAGCACCCCCGAGCAGCGGCTCCTGGGCAGCGCCGGCACCGCCTCGCAGGGGGAAACAGAGGCAGCGAGGCAGGAGGAGGGCGGCAAACAGCTCTGGGTTACTGAAACCAGTACAGGAGCTGCCAGGACAAGCGGAGCTTTAGCCAAAAATAGCTCGTTCAGGGTTAGGCTTTTTTTTTTTTTTTTTCTTTCTCGTTAGGCTTTTTTTTTTTTTCCCCTGTCTCTCTCTCTTTTTTTTTTTTTTTCTTTTTTTTCTTTTTTTTTTTTTCTTTCTTGTAGTCGAGCGGCCGGGAGGAGTGCCCCCAGCGCAGCGCAGCGCAGAGCCGACCTGCCGGCCTGAGGGGCACCGAGCCGCCGGGGCAGGATGTACCAGGGACACATGCAGGTAAGCGGCCGCGGGCGGCACACGGGGAGCTCGCAGCGGGCTCCGCTGAAACGCGGCTCTGGGAACTTTCGGTGGGTTGAGCGGAGGGGAGATGCCACCCTGGCACTGTGCAACAAGTGACCTGGTGCGGTGTGACCGTGGCACTCCAGCTCAGGGCCGAAGGGAGCGGCGTGCCTGGGGCTGGCGCTGCTCAAGGGGGGAGGATGGCAAAGGGGTTCTGTCAACTTTGTAACTAGGTGAAGTTCTCTGTGTTTTTCCATGTATGACGCCTGCTTGTTCAAACAGATTCAAGGGAGTATTCCAGGGCAAACATTGTTATGGCATGCTTTAAGTGACACATGTCTCCTGCCAGCCTCTTGATGCATCTCTTCCTGTATGTCAAGTGAAGGGCAAACAATAAGGGAAAAGACAGAGCATTTGCTTTGCAAAATCTGCAAAGGTTTCACACCACGCTCAAACTGTCGATTTGTTCAGTGTGTTGTGTTTAAAGGTGGTGGGTTTCTATTCTTCCCTCCCGACATGGGATGAGGATTGATTTTGCTAAGCCAGGGAATGACTTTGTAGAATGAATTCAAACACATGACAAAGGGACTTGAAGATTTTAGGCAGAAATCTTTCCACATGATCCTACTGATCTTGCCTTGGCAGAATACACCTCTCCCTGATAAAAACATTCTACTGCCTTGAACCTGATGGCTTTAACCTTGACTCCTGCTCTCCTTCACATGGCTCTTCCTTGGAAAGCCAAGTCTGTTTGAAGGAGGAAGTATCAAAGTGGAGTGAAGGTTTACATTGGTCTTCCAGATTCATTCCTTTGCTTTGGACCCAATCTGTCTTGGTGTTCACTGCCAGGAACGATCAGATGCTTTTATCAGGCACAGTGGCACCAGCCTGGTGTGTGGTGTTAGCACCGAGGCTGTTCAGAGAGGAGCTGCAGCCTCGGGAGGTGCGAGCTGGCCACTTCTGTTTGGTGTGACTGCACAGCATTTAAACACCCCGGAATGGTCATGGGGGACAGCAGGCAGTGTCAGAGCCGGGGCTGGGCACGATGCAGACGAGTTAAGAGAGTTCTCTGATTCAGCACTGCCTTCCAGAACTGAGTTATACTGAGTACATGTTTGTGTTATCTGGTAGCAGCAGGGATGAATAATGTCTCATAATACTGTTTGTAATAGGAGAGCAAACAGGTTTTAACAGGAGATGTAATCAGTGGAGGGAGTGTGTGTATCACTGTTTATTTCTGATAATAAGGTTAAAACACAAAACCAATCCTGTAAATAATACTACTGGATGGGACATTGCCAAATAGGTATTTACATCCCTAAGAAAGCAGAGGTTCTTTGCTGTGAGTTACATCTTGCAAGATTTCAACAGACATACAGCACTTTATAAATGGAAATCTAATGGAATATTGAGGTGTCTCACAGCATTGTAAATTTTCTGAGTCATTAAAAGATTGAAATCAAGCTTTGGAATTTTCCAATTTGCAATTGGAAATAAGGTCAAAACATGCAAATATGTTGTGGCTGGTGTACTTTAATTTTTTTCTTTCAAAATACTTTTATTTTTCTAGCTCAGATATAATTAAATTCTAACCAAATTCTCTTTAAAGGTTTTCTGAAGTAAAAATACTATTTCTCTTGAGTGCACTAGTAATTTTTGAAGACAAAAGCCCGCCTCAGTTCATCATCCAAACTTCTGAATATATTTTTGTCCTAACAGGAAGCATTAATCAGCTTCAGATAACATCTACAAAGCCTAAAGCCTTAGGAGAGATTTTCATGTTTAGTATATCCTTAATTAGAGCCTTTAAGTGAGTAAGGCAAAGACAATAAGAAGCTAATTTCTTTGCAATAAAATGATCTACTGTAGTGTTGATTAAACCCTGTTGGAACTTAAGCTAAGTTGCCATACAAATACAATATCAAACCTCACGGTAAGAAAAATGTCGGCACATTTTAAGCATTATAGGTCCTTTCTTACTATCCAAGACTTCTTCTAAGGCTTTTACTAATTTAGGAAGAACTATTTGAAATTACCTGTTAATCTTAAATAAGGTGAACCATAAACCCATCCCAGTCTGGGCAGAACAAGTCAGACACGTAAGTCAGCACCCTAAGCAAATATAATCTCATTTTTCAAGCACTGAGCCCTTAATAGAACTTATGCTTCTTGAAGAGAAGGTGGGGTGTTTAGCTGGGTAAACTAACTGCCTGGTACATCCAAATGCAAAATGATGGGCCAGTATATAATGCCTGATTCTACACTCTTTAAAGCAATAGCTCTTCTGAAGTTATCGGGATCAAATGTAGGATCTGATTTTAGAATTACAGTAATAATTTCCCTTTTTCCTACTGTTCTGTTCTCAGATTTAAAAGTAAAATCTGCAGACTTAATTCCATAGTCCACTTATTGTAAAAGATGTTTGCAGAGCCCACACTTCGCTAATTACCTGCTGTAACTCAGCTAATTCTTGAAATACTCTAAAAGGGGAGAACCTTAACAACAGTAACAAGGTAATAAGCATAATTACAGAGATTGGGAATTTACCTATGTTGGAGAGGCATCAATCATTATCAGCTTCAGTGAGCAATTTTTCACTAAGCTCAGCAAATTGTGCAAGTGTAGATGAAATATACTTTGCATTTAAGCTCTGCTGAAATTCAGCACTGAAAGTACTTTACCACATCAGGCCATAATGTGTGTCTCTTCTTAAAGTTTTGTTTATAGTACAGATTAGGTTTGTTGGTTTGCTTTTTTTCTTTCCAAAAGCCAGAAAATCATTTTGTTTATTCCAAGGACCCAGGTTTAGATTTTCTTCTTACTGGTTTCTAAGTGAAGCCTCACAACACAGAAATACTAGAGAGGTCCTAAGCTAAAGTTCGAAAGGCAGTTTAAAACATCTTAAAGGAAGGTATGTCCTGCCTTCACATTTTCAGATGCCTTTCTGTAGGATTTCCTTTTGTGATCACTTGTGCACCACATGCTTTCAGGTGAAACACCATGAGAGAGGTGAAGTGGCCTTCCACAGAGCCAGCACCACAACCAGAGCAGTAGACTGCCACGGGAGCTCTTTTAAAGCTCTTTCACCATCCTAATGAGCTTAAGCATTGGATTTCTCTGTGTTTACAGACGGGTTGGGTTTGAGCAGGGGCTGCCATGGGTGCTGAGGCACCAGCTGCCCCTCTTGAGCCCCGGGGCTGAGGCTTCTGCATCAGAAAGAGAACTCCAGATGAGATGCACAGGTTGTTTATCCACAAATGTACAACCTCAGTTATGTAAGAAGTCCTGTTTAATTCAGTAGATGTAGGCTCTGACAGGATGGGACCTGATGGATACAGGAGCACACCCTGGGATTCACAGAAAAGGCAGAAGAGCCAGGTCTAGGTGCTAAATTGTACAGGTGAAAGAGAGTATTTGTCTCTTGGGATCATGTGTGCAATCCTGTGTGTGCTGTTTTCCTTCCCCAATAAAACAGTAGCAGTCCAGATGGAAGCAGAACATTTGCTGAGTTCAACCCCCAATCACTGATCTAAAATTGCTGTCATTTTAACAACCAACTGTAAGATGTTTTAAAGTTTTTACAGTATATTATAGACTTGGTACCAGTTCTCCTGTTGACTTTTATGAAGGTTCTATAAATGAATGGGGGGCAAATTTCAGTCACAGAACAGGATTTGCACAGCATTTGGCTTCCTATGAAATTCAAAATAAATGCTTTCAAAACTGTTTGCCCTGATGCTGTATTTAGTCAGCCTTCCCCAGCACAAATGCTTGAACAGAAGAAGTGCTTTGCCAAATGTTGGCATGGGATTTTATATATGGCAGTGTTATGTATCGAGATGGCTTAATTTAGACAAAGCAGAAATCTTGACCACACAGGGGTATCAGAGTTCCTCTGGCACCTTTTTGCAGGAGCAGGCTTGTTAATCACGTTGCCTTGGCAAAGTTCCAGATCAGATAGCTTGTATCCTAAACTTTTAATTGCGTAGGCAATCATCTTCATGTCCTTAATTCTTGTGTTGTGATATTTAACATTGTACCATTGGCATTTCCTATTTACATGAAATTATCCATATTAATAATTCACATTTCATTACGATTTCAGTTGTCAAACACACACCTGTATGATTGTAGTGGGTCTACAGAAAAATAAGTATGTGTACATGAAAATTCTTGCAAGATGGAACCTCAGGGGCTTCACATGTTTTAGTGGCCCTGAAAAGCATTGCTAAATATTTTATAAAAGGCATTTTTGCACTGATTTCTCAACATTTAAGACACAGCTAACTCACTGAGGCAAGGGAAGTAGAACAGTCTCAATATTAGCTGCAACAGCAAATCCCATTTTGGTTTACTAGTAAACCTATTAAAAATACTTTAATAGTGTTGGTTACACTGCTACCTAAAATAAATAAACCCCAAGCTAAACAGTTATGAATAGGAAAAAAAGGTAATGTGCATTTTTACATTAATAAAATGGCCCACATAGAATATGCACAGTGTAAAATTGAATTCAATGCTAAATTGAATATCTGCTCAGCTGTTAATACCAATACAAACTTAATAACTTTAAGCTACAAAATTTTAAAAATCTGGGCACATGGCTGGAATCCGAACTGATCTCTAGTGGTGTCTATGAATCATAACTCCTAGGCTAGGTAAAACTACATTATGATAAACTGATAATATTTTATTATTACAATTCTTTTCTAAAAATACTCACAATACTAAGGCAGTCGTAGTGGTGGTATGTTTTCCATTTTGCCTCGATATTTTCCAGTGTTTCAGTAGCAGCTCTACCAAGTTTTGAACAGAAGATTATGAACTGCTTGTAAATTGAAAAAATGTAAAACTAATGAGCTCACTTTCACAGAATGAAGTTCATTCAAAGAAAGTAGATGATAAATTGTATTTGGCAAAGGCACAGACCGAAACTGTAAAAGTTGTGAGCATTTGCACTGCTGGTAGAGAGAAGCGTCCCTTGAAGCTGTTGAGCAGTTTCACAAGAGCCTAGTAGAAAATCTTGCAAAGGCTCAGAAATTCTTGGCTCATGCTGTATTTTTTATGGGATGTAAATTAGGAAGAACTTTTGCTAACTAAAGATCCACCCCTCTATTCTGGAATTAAATTCATTCAAAACATAGAAAAGCAGCAGTGCCTAGTGTAGTCCCTGTCATATATTAATATAAATGTGAGTCTAAACCCAGCATATAACTTTCACCAAAGAGGCACTGTTTATTCAAGAACCATGCTGTACTTCATTTTTTTTAATCTACCACTATTGTCACAATTTACTATGCAAAGGAGGAGAATAAAAAGTTGGGATAAAGTCCACCAGCTGTATCAGGATGAATTGTCCAAATAGAACAAGGGGAATGAAAGGACAGAAAAAAATAATTCATACACAAATTTAGACTTTAGGAAATGCAGTCTCATAAGTCGGCTGTAGAATATTTTGTAATTTATAATAATCTTGTTTCTAAGTAAGCTTTTAAAAAAGGGCTTGATGTACAAGCCACGTCCATTTAAAATGTTCTGTCCAGCTTAATTTGCTACTCTTTTTGCAAAGGTTGAAAATGAAAAAGGTAAAAGGATTGAAATAGTATTTAGAATTAATCTAGCACTCCAAGTATCTACTAGTTGTATCACAAAATCTAATTTTTCGCAGTTTGTTTCAGAAATAGTTGATGCTGCAAAACTGAGAGAAACACTTGTCTTCCAAATCAGTGTCATGGCATGTAAACTAGGAGGTGACTTTCTGTAGCTATGGATTTTCATCATTGTCCAGTAATATTTCTAATAAAAATGCCTAAGGATCATAAAGACCAAATTCAGCATATTTTTCTGCCAGGTTAGAATTATTATAAACAGTCTAATATTTCATTGCTCTGCTCTCAGGCTTTTGAAGTTCTGAGTCATTGGTACATGAGTTTTACTTCCAGTGGTTTATTTGCATATAAATAAAGTAAATTCGAAAATATCAAGTAAGTGAAACTCATTATACCCAATGGAAAAAAAAAATCCATGTCTCATCAGTTTACCCATGCCCAGAAATACAAATCACAACATAAAGTTCAGTGTTAGCCCCTGAATGTGATTTTCCCAAAGTTTGCACAATTAATCATGTATCAGCATTACTGCAGTTCCTCACAAAAAAAAAAAACATTTTGTACCAAACTTCTGTAGGTTGGCATAGTAGATGTAAGCATCAAGTTTTCTTCCTCTACTTTTCCAATGCCTATCACGCCACTCAGATTTGTCACTGTTGCTCCTCTCACTGTCCTGTTTGTTGATCTTCTCCTCCTTGCTCCAGTTTGAAGGCTTTCATGGAGTGTTTTGCCTCCTGCCACATTTGTGCTGTGTTTTCCAGCCAGCTCACCCAGGCCGTGCCTGCTGCATGCAGCTGGGCTGAGCCTCCTCTCAGCAGCACTTGGTCACAAACAAAAGTGTTCCACAGCCAAGCTCTGTTCACTGCCAGGAGCAGAAGGAGCTGAACTGATGGTGGAAAATTTGGTCACCAGCAGAGCTCCCTCTTCACAAACTGTGTGAGGATTAGGAAGCAATAGGGGACTGCCACTAGGAGGGAAGTAGCCAGCTTTAAAAAAAACAACCAAACTGAATTTTGTCTACAATGTTTGCAGGGTAGACCTGTGCCCATAAACTCACTTTTCTCACATGCTTCTCGTTTTTGGCAATTCCTACAGGAAAAGAGCCACGCTAAAGTCTTTGTGAGTTTCTCTGTAAAACGTGGAACACTCTACTGCTTCACGTTCACTTGTCCTAGAGCAGTCTGCTGTCTTCTGGTAACACATTAATTTCATATCATTTTCTTTTTACAACTCTTATCCCAGTAAGGACTTTGAATACAAGTTACCAACACTTTTGGACAGCATTTTTCAATAAAATATGCATTGAGAGCAAAATAGCATCTATGCATTTAGAACCTCAAAAGCATGTGTGATAAGGAAAGTACTGTGCAATGAATTCAGACAAATTACCTTTCTTGATTGCATTATGACTTCGTTTGCTCTTATGAGATGCATAAAAGAAATTCAGATGCTCTTATCCACTGACATTTAAAAATGAGACCTTCAGAATTATTTTGACATGCATTTACTATGAATCATTTGGTTTTATAGACTTCAATAGTTTCCAAAAGCTGAGGAAAGAAACTTTAAAATTTGCCTCACCAACATTAGAGCCAGCTGTATCTTAACCTTTATATCATTGAATCTAATTTGAAATTACCCTGTTGTTAAAAACAGATTAATTTGCTTCCAAGCCTTTTTCACGTAAATTTCTGTCTTCCCGATGTCACCAGTTGGGTTCCAATGCTACAATGTCAAGTAGTGAAATACAGCTTTTCCTGGATAGGGCAGGGAAGCTGTCACAAAATGCATTTTCAAATTCAGCATTTTCTGACTAGTAGGTGTATCACTAAAAGGTCCAGGAACTCTTATTCACTGTTAATTAAAAATCAGTTGAAGGGAAATACTTGCCCATTTAAGCCTAGCCTGAAATACAGAAATATTGTTCTCAATAAGTAATTCTGAATATTAGAGTTTAACATCAAAGAATTTCCTGTGGTCAGTTTTGCTAATATTAATGTAGGAATAAATGAAGACTAGAAAAAATATGGGGTTTTAGTATTTCTGAGTATTTTGTAAAACTGAGTGTAAACACCACATTTTGATATGCTAGTAAGCTGTCAGAACTTCTTAAAATCTGAAAAAAAAAATCATATTTTAAACAGAAGAACAGATCTGTATTATTTATGCTAGGTAGGAGATGGCCTTAGTCCTCAATATGGCCTTGGACACCATTGTCATGGGAGTAATGACAGAAATGTGACAGAAATGATTAATGAAATAAAAAATACAGCTTGACATGTGTCTCATCAAAGTGACAGGTTACTTCTGCTGTCATTCATGGAAGTTTAACAAGGAATATAATTTTCCAGTTGCAGGCTTGAGAGGTAGATGACATCTTTCATCTTTTGCTATTTGTTGTTTAACACTCCTTATAAGAACCAGGACAATTTTAAGAAGGCTTTTTAAAAGGAACACAAGAAAGAATGTTAGATTAATGGAAGGGGGGAAATTAGGATGTACAACAGAGAAAACAATTCTAAAGTATGGAAACTAGAAAGTGAGTGAGTGCTGCTTTTTTTCTGAACATAGAAAACATTGTTGATATTACCACTCTACCCAATCCAGGTAATGAAACAACATGGCAAGTTATATACAGCTGGAAGGGATGCATAGGATTGCCTGAACCTGTGCAAACAAAAGAAATCATAATTATTAGAACACAGTTAGATAGTACATGGAAATAGTGAAAGAACAATAATCCGTGTTGCACTCACAAAAAAGGATTACATGCTGTTCAGGAAAGACAGAAAACCAAAGGTGTTGGTCATAATAAGAACCTGGACCCCAAAAAATGAGCAAAAATTTTTTAAGAAGCTTCACAACTAATATTTTCAGTTGTTAAATTGTTGAGGTCACACCTCAACACAGAGTATGAACACCCAGGGAATGGAGATAGTTCCTCATAAGTAGAAGGAAAAAGTACAAGCTGCCTAAAGTAAAGCTTATTTAGATCTTAGAAATATATCAAGGTATATTAAAACAATCATTGGAAGTGTTTTGGTTATCTCATGAAAAAGGGGGAGGAGAAGCAAAACATATTCTAAGTGGCATCTGTATTATGGATAACCTAATTTATGGTGCAAAACCAAAATGTTTAAGAGGGTATGAATTCTTCAGCTATTACAAATGTGTTATATTAAATTGGAGACTTGGTAGAAAATGTGTTATAGTCTAGTTATGAATGTGAACAGAACAGAAAATGTACTAGATCTAAGATAAGGTGAGAAAAATGGTAAGACAACTAACAGCCCAGATACCCATATGGCTATCCATAAAAAAAAGAAAAAAAAAAGGAAGGACAAAAAAAAAAGGAAAAATACCATTTGAATTTATCAGGAAACCAATGTCAGACTAACTGAACAACATTTTCTGTTATCATAACTGGGGATTTAGGCAAGGGAGGTATAATTGACTTGATCTGTATGATCTTTGGTAAGCATTTGTTATGGTGTTACGAAAGAAATTATTATTGAAGCTGGAGAAAGTAAAGAATAGCCGTAAATCTG
This sequence comes from Cettia cetti, assembly GCA_013401135.1. NCBI lineage: Eukaryota > Metazoa > Chordata > Aves > Passeriformes > Sylviidae > Cettia > Cettia cetti. The sequence goes on along the minus strand of VZUI01035007.1, from coordinate 154,673 downwards.
TAAAGAAGGCAGGAAACTCATTCATGGGGAAATGAAAAATAGAGCACTAAAGGAAGGACTGTCAGACTGAGGAAAGTTTAATAGGGAAGGCTTTTGTGGATCGCTGATGGAAGTGGTTGTTTCTGATGTTTCATCCATAAATGTACCAGAAACAGGAAGATGGTGACTGCATTTGTTGATTACGCAGTGCTGGAAAACATCGTCAATATTGGGAAACATTCAGTACTGCTGAGCTTCAGTCACTGTACAGAGGGACCTGTCTGTACTTCAACAATAAAATTACAATTTCGTTTAACACTACAGTATAGTGCTGATCATCAATAACAAAAAGCCTACACTAAGCCATGGACTATCATTTAGAAATTACTGAGAAGAATGACTTGCACATACATAATGACTGTAAGTTGTCGATAAAATACATCCATAAAAAAGACAGATGCAGATCTAGTTTTTAGAAGAATTCTTTCCAGAATAGTCAGGAAAATATCAGTGCCAGTTGACAAAGCCAGTAGCAGATTTTCAGCTGAGGATCTTGTATGGAAGAGAGGCATGGAAACAAGTCCAAAGAAGGATGATCAAGGAGAAGGGAAAGTCTATCTTACAAGAAGAGACCAAAAGATATTGGCTTATTTCATTGAGCAGAATGACAGCTCAGCAGGACCATAATCACAGCATGTAAATGCATCAGGGAGATAAACACCAGATATGGAAAAACCTAAATTAGCTAAGAACAAAACTGGCACAGAAACAAATGGATATTAACCAGCTGTGAATAAATTTAGGTTGGAAATTAGAAGAAAGTTTCTGATCATTAGAGCAATCAAGACTTCCAGTAGCCTTCCAACTGGAATAGTGAAAGCAAAAAAATTAATTACTTTAAAGATGAAACACAATCAGTTGCTGGGAGATTTGGTACGACACACTGCCAATGAGACCAGAAGATTGTACCTCAATAACCTTCCTTGTCTTAACAGAATCACAGAGTGGTTCAGGTGGGAGTGGACCACAGAGGATCACCTGCCCATTGCCTCCTGTTTTATTGTTTGGCACCACCAAGAGCCTGGTCCATCTTCTTGACCCCCTCCTTTTAGATACTTATACAAATGAACAAGGTCCCCTCTCAGCCATCCTGTTGAAGTCCTCTTCAGAAGTCTTTCAGAAATCGCCTTCTCAAATTTCTGTGACTTCAACAGAAACACACCCTGACTCTAGTTCCGAAAGACCAAAATACTCAACTTCAAGAAGTCAAAAGTCTTCCTGTTACAGCTGTAGAGGGCTTGACTGTCTTCACAGCTTGAGTAACCTCCTGCTAAGAGACCCACACAGGCAGTGACAAATTAGTGCCACTTTGCCAAGTCCAAAACATCATTTTGAGTAGAGCTGAGCTCTTAATTTTGAATATTCTCTCTGCCAGCTTTCTTATCAAGTCTCCCACTCAGCTGAACTCATGTTTTTGCTTCATCTAAAACCTTTACAATCACAGGAAATGTATTTCCCCCATGCAGCTAAACTCAATGGCTCATGTTAGAGGCATTGAAGCCTTTCACCATCTTGTATTCATGTTCCTGCAAGTGGGCACTGAGGGCTGGAAATCACCAGCTGTGTCAACATTGTGTAACAGGAAGCTTCAGTGTATTTCAATAATAACCAAATTTTGTGTGCATGAGGATATAAACTAGAACACATCAGAACCAGTAGGGATATTTTCCCTGACGTTAGCTGAGCAAGGACTAAGCTCCCTTTCCGTATTACCACTAGCTCAATTTTCTTTCCTGAGCTCCAGAAAAAAAAAATAAATTGGCTATTACTTAGAGCATGTGGTTTTAAATAGGAGAACTCAGTTTTCTGATTTGCAGTCCTAGTCAGGAAAAACTACTGAACTCACTTTGGACTGTTCTTTTGGAAGGGATCACAAAGCCACGTCTTAGAGTCAGTGCTCTGTCCCTGTACTGAGTCAGAGAACTATTTCTGGATTGATTCAGGCTCATAAAAGCACCTCAAGATCTGATTTCTGGAGTTCCTGTCCCATCTCATATCTGTGATTTGCATCCCACAATCTATCAGGGAGACAGATGTCCCTGAACACTCCATCACAATCTGATAATATCGTTACAACCCTGCAGCTCTTGGTCATTATCAGTTCTGTGCTGTAGTGTACTGAGCATCACTCTGCTACTCAGAATTTCAAGACTCAAACCAGCAAAAGAGTTTCCAGATAGGTGAGATCACTGGATATTGGCTAGACAAAGATATGCAAAAGCATATCACTAAATTTACTGAGCAGGGGATTAAGTATTTTTTCCTGCCATTACACCAGAAATGAATGTTTATTTCCAAAGTGTTTTATAGTTGCCAAAGAGAAAGCAAATTTCACCGCTTTTTTCTCAAGTAGTCGCTGATAAACACCAGAAATAAAAATTCAAATAAAACTCAAAATAATTAACTCAGATTCATTAATCATGACAGAAAAATTGTATATTCATGTTGTTGCATATAGATTCAGTGTATTTGCCTAGCACCAAGCAAGGCAATTTTATGTGAATTTACCAGCAAGTATTTACTGTTTCTTCATGCACACAAACGTGCTCGAGTTCCGTCCTGTGTATCATTTGTAGAATTAGAGAGTAGATGTTACTGATGTGGCCGACCAGACATAGACACAGGCTAGAGAGACCACAAATATCAAACCTGAATTTAGCAAATGGCTGAAACCTAGGTACAAAGTGTTCCCATATCTGCAAATACAAAACACAGGACTAATAAAGTTTTTAGTGACATTTTTTTACAGCTCTGTTCACAAGGAGATAGAATTCTTGGCTTACACTAATACACAATAAACAACCAACAGTATTTTTCAACTATGTCTGCATGATGCTTTCAAAATATCACTGCCAACAGGCTGTCTTTCATTTTTGGTCTTTCTTGCTAAAACAACGGTTCTAGAAATTAAAATCCCATCTAGCATTTCAGACAAGAGGGTAGTTGCTGTCAACTCCACATTGTTTTGGACAGCAGTCTGCAAGGAGTACAATAGAAACATTTGCATTCATCTAAAGGTAAAAACTTATGTAACACATTCTAGTGAATGTTTTATTTTGAAACCGTAGAGATGATGCCTGGACTATCGTTCCCACTTCAGCTGACAATTAAATACACACTTACCAAAGAACTGCAAATATTTTACAATATACTCTTCAGTTTACTAGTCAAAGACAATTTTAAATTTTTCATGGATTTTTTTTTTTTTATTCTTTATAGCTGACACTGATGACACTCATGAAAAGGAACAGAATCACTGCTTAAGAGTTCAACTGCACTTGTGATTTTTTTCTCCTCAAATTATTTTCATAAAGGAAAAATAAATATATTATAGACATTACAGTTAATTCTACTCTGATTTATGTTTACAGGTTCTCACAATCTAAGAGGAGAAGCAATTATTTAGTCTATCTGGTTACCATTTGTTTCTCTGCAACTTTAGTTTTGTGCAGTCCCTAGAATTTTTGGCTATTGATAGCAAAATAGTTCTGAAATATGAGAAGCATAGTTTCCAGAGGAAATGCATTGCAGGTTTCTGTCCTGTGTCACTTTCTTATTAATACTTAGTAGTGGCAGAGAACCATGGCAGCATGTAGGCTAAAGATACCATCTAGTTATGGAGAGTGCTTTTGTTTTTATTTACTTTTTATTCCTATGAAAATAAAAAGTCTTTTTAAAAATAACTTTTATATTTGAATCCAAACTTCTTTCCAGATTTCACTCTGAAATTGGAGTACAGGATTGAGTGGCCTCCATATAACTGAGTTAGTAGGGGAGTTGGAAAAAACATACCAATAATGCAATAATTCAAGAGGAGTATCTTCAAAACGTGGAAACCTGGCCAAGTAAATTTAACTCTTCCTTCTGGGCTATTGCTGACAGGACATGGCCAGAACAATAATTCATGGGAGGGAAGAGAAGCAGATGAGTATCAGAGAACCCTGAATGGGTAAGGGAAACTAGAAACCTCAGAGGAGCTCTGAAGCAAAGTCCTGTCAGCCCAGGAACAGCACAGCACTGGAAAGGGAAGCAGGATGGCACAAACCCCAACCACAGGGGCTGAGGAGGAGGAAAATCCCATTCTGAGCCAGGCTCAGCAGCTGAGTGAGGGGCCAGGGTTTTAGGAGTGGAGCTGGTTGAACACGTGTTTTAGCAGATAGCACACTGTGATTTTATACGTTGGTTCTGTAAAACTACAACAAATTTTTTTGCACCACTGTGTCCCAGTCTAATCCCATCTATGTCTGGCTAATCAACTGTAATGCAATTCATTCAATGCTTTACCTCATAACGGTTGTGTTCTCCAAATCCATAACAAAAGAAATAGGTTCAATGAAAAACACTATGAGGTCAATCTTGATTTCCACAAATCAGTTTGCTGCACTGGGCCACACCAGCAGAGTCTTCAGGAACAAGCCGACCTTGCTGGATTTGTTGTTGCTTACAATGAGAGATTATTCTGGTTTCTCAATTTTTCATATATAATGCAGAAAAAATTACAATGTATTGCCTCTAGAATTTCTTCTAAAATAAGGTGATTAGGTTTCAGGGTGGCTTTCTAAATCTAATAACGCATAATATGATAATTTTAAGAGGAAAAGGAACAGACTGGTATTGAGCAGTTGCAAAAAACCAACTGACCTAGATATTCGAAGTGGCTTCTCAAGATACGGAGTTGTGAGAAGGTATGAAAGCAGAAAAGTTCATGCAAAGCAGTAGAACCAGTTTGAGTAACTCCAAGAAAAAGGCCATAAAGGGGAGGTCTCCCAGAAACACCAGAGCACACTACTTGGTGCATGGAAGGGATCTTAGCATGGCAATTAGCACACATATCAACTGGAAACTTGGAAGAACATAATGAGATAACCTCAAAGCCTGACCAGATGAAGGAATTAAAGATCTCAGAAATAGGCATTTTCTAGGGAATTAAGATATTTTAATCTCTCATAACTACATTCAGAGGAAACATTTTAGTGGACACTGGAATTTAAGATTAATTCCTTTATATTACATGGGGCACATCCTTGCCCATGTGATTTTCAGTTTATTAGAATGTCAGAAAGCAGCTGTAAGAGGGGCCAGGCAGTTGACACACATGGCTCCAGAGGCTGGAGCACATGCCAAAGGCATCCTAAACATCACTGTGGTCACCTGCTGCTTTAACAGCTGGTATAAATCTCAGCCTGCCCCATGGGCAGAGGATGTGTACATTTACTTCACCCTCTTTTCTCAAGCTGTGTTAGGAATGACAGTTTCAACAAAACCTGCTGTTAAAGACCACAGTTTTTGCTTTAAGCTGTTCTCAGTTCTGAACACAGTTCTTTGTCACAGACTGTGAGCTGTAGGCTACTGCTTGTAGAATCCCAGACCAGTTCTCCAGGGAGCATCACCAATCTCTCAAAAAAGGTAAAAAGGAAAGATGTGATACTTGGACCTCAATTCCCTAGGGATTCTTGTTTAGGAGGAGAAAGGAGTCCCGAGGTCTTTTTGCCTCGTTACGCTGCACTGCCTTTAGAGCTATTACTACTAATGATACCAAAAATTATCTGTAGTGGATCTTAGAGATGGGAAATAGAATCAAATCAAATAGATCTTGAGTGGAATAGATTACTGCACGCTGCTGAGATGTACCCCACCCTGACATCTGCACAGTCCCTTTTAGTTCAAGGGATGATACAGATGTAATTAGAAGAGAACGTGATGGAAGATATTAGTAATAAAAGCTAAGTAAAATAATAACATGGATTAATAGTGAGAAGCTATTTAGGAATAAAGGAATTTTTTTTTCACAAAATGCTGAAATAAACCATTAAATCCAATCATTTTAAGAGAAATCTACATCACTTTTTTAGGGAAAAAAGAATAAAGAGAGGGCTCTGCTGCAGGCTAGGTGTTTGTTAATTTTTCATGTGAATTTATTGCATATGCAAGTGATTGAATTAGTAGCACTGACAGGAACCCAGGCACAGTAAAAGCTTCCTGCTACTGACACAGCAGTGCTCAGGCTGTGCACTCCTGACCATTAGCAGTCCTGCTGTGGGAGCCCCGAGCCTGGCTCAGCACAGGCTGCAGAGCTCACGGGAACGGGAACGGGACCGAGCTCCGCAACCGGGGCTAGGATGAGACCACTCCACTCTTTTAGATTAATGACCTCATTGGGACTCTGATGCCAGGCTCCAGGGAAGAAAGTCCAGTGCAAGCTAATATGCTACCAAAATACTGCAAGGTAAGTTTTGGGGGGGAAAGAAATTGTTTAAGAGGATTTTGTATTTTGTGGTAAAGAGACTAAATGCAAAAGGGAGTCAGAAACGGGCAGCTTGCAGGAGAGACTGTAAGGTGCAGGAATCAGAATGTTTTCTCACCTTTGAAAAAAGAGGGTCATTTCCAAACACTCAGAGGCTGAGCAGCGAGATCTGGATCTTCTGTCACCGAGCAGTAGATTGCTTCAGAACAGCAAGGCTTTGAGAGCAAACTAGGGGAATATAAATTGCACATATAATAATTTAAGCATGGGAGTGTGTTGCCAGGTATTACCATCTAAAAGGAATATAGGTATCATGGCTGCTGTGAAGTCCTTAGGGAGGCTCATAACCTTTTGGGAACCCACTCCTCCTCCTCTGCAATGTATTAACCTTTTGACCACGTCGGTGCTTAGATGTACATAACGAAATGGTACATGCAGACAGATACAGTTGGGGAGCGGTAGGAACAAAACATCAGGGATGCAGGATGTTGTATGAATTCTGTATCAAAACCTCATAGCCAAGAATAGATACACAGCTAAAAAAAAAAGGTATTTCTGATGTATTATGAATGTGCAGATGAGCAGCGATGGAAAAACATTTCATCGCTGTCTTACAAACCATATTCCTGTAGCGTCAGATTGTGACAACTTAAAAGAACAAAAATGAGCTTTCTGTACTAGTAGCACTGCTGGATTTAATGGTGCTGCTAATGGAGTAAGATTTTTCTTGGAGTAAGGGTGCCATAAACCAGCCCTCAGCCACCACTTCCTGTTTACTTGTGGTTTATTCTTTAGAGCAAACCTGAGTTTCTGTCATTGCAAATTTCTGCTTATTGCAAAAAAAAAAAAAAAAGGCTTCTTGCCTAGTATTTTTCTTTTCATACCATTCATCCTCATGGAGGGTTTTCTTTTCTAGTCAATCATTTGACATGTAGAAGAATGAATTAATTAACTGTTCTTTGATTAGAGTGGTACTCTGCTCTACTCTGCTGAGAGGTACAGCTTCACTTTACATGTTCTTTTTCAGTAGTCTAGACAGCCTCTTGTAAAATTTCATTTATATATCATTTGTAATTCATTTGAACAATTCTAGTCACTCAGTAAAGTTGCTTCAATATTTTCCTTTTTATTGAAAGTTATTTCATTGCTGCAAGGAAGGTATTTTGTTTTATGATTTTCCATATGGTTGGTCCCAAAGGAGAAAGCAGAAAGGAGAAAACACAAAAGAGTTCCAGATTAAATTCTAATCCAATTTAACAACAGCTGTAAGGGAAATGAAGACATATTAGCTACTCTAGAACCTCAGCCCCTTGGAAAAATGAAAAATTAAGCTGATCATCCAGAAATTTTTACTAGTTTAAGTTTTCACCTATATATAAATGTGTAGTGGGCAGCTGGAGACAAAACTAGGCAGAAGCTCCCATTGAACTACAACATTGTACCAATGAAAAGACTAAATAAGCATACACTGAGGTGCACAACTAATAGCAAAACTAGCAAATGTTTTTGCCATTTGGACCACACTTGAAATTACAAAATAACCCTGTGTTCTAACACCTTGGCAGATTTTGAGGCTGGAAGGATCCATTTATTGACCTGGGATATGAACTGTGACATAATACAGGCTGATGGACTTTACACACTTGACACAACTGATCTTCAAGATAATAATTTGAATGGGAACAGCACATACTCTGGAAAAGCATTTATTTTAAGCCTAAAGATTTAAGTGATTGGGAATCTACTATCACTTGCTCAATATACTCCTGCAGTGACTGTCTAGACTGTTCAAAGTATTCTTAGCCTCAACAAAATATTTCTCTTATACACACACACAAAAACATTAGAAACTACCTTAGAGTAATATAATAAAGCAGATAATATTAGAATTCTCAGGTAAGCTGTATTGTAATGAAAAGGCTTGAAATTACATTTATAGGCATGAAGTGTGCAGCTAACTCAGGAGCTGTGTAAATCAGCCCATGAAAGAATCAGTCAAAAGTGCCTTTTTGTTCCCAGCTCAGTTTTCCAGTTCACTTACAGTGGACAAAAGTGGCAGTTGGAGGAGTTGGAGGAAAACCCCTCAAGGCATCAGCAGCCTCCTGCTGTACAGGGCACAAAAGGATCTTACAGTGTAAAAGTGTCCATTGCCTCTGGAGGAACCCAGATTCCACCTCTAGTCTTGTGGAGGGAATTCTGATCAACTCTTAGGAAACATCTGGGTCACGTAACAGGAGGGCTGCTCTGCAGAGAAAATTCAAAATCTATTCACATGTCTATCAGGAGTGTGTAGCCCTGTATTCCAGTAGGCAAAATGTAGTCTTGCCTCCTCTGAGGTAGTTTGATTATCCAGCTATTTTAGCATTTTCTCAGAAAGTTCCTGGCAAATGAGAGTTTTTACAGTCAAATTAACACAACAGGGAGTGACAGCCTCTAAACCTGAAAACAATTCTAACAGTGATGTGGACAAGGCTACAGATAAGACACTCCTCTCTTATACATGGAAAGGTAATAAGGTTATTCAACCAGTTGCAAAACATGGAAGAACCATTTTTACCCATGCTGAGAAAGGAAGCAAAGACAAGAAGTTTGTACTTGTCAGTGAAAGAAATAGGTTAGCATGTGTCCTGATTTGGGAAGAAGAATAATCAATATTTAAAGACACTGAACAGACTATTGTTGGAGACAATCCTCTCTTCAGGAGAATTTTTGAAGCCAAGACCAGAGGGAGGCTGAAGGGGGAAATTGCACTGTGCTGGTAAATCGAGGTGATGATAAACACAGGTCAGAATAGCAGAAGCATTGACTCCACCACCAATTTATCATTTCCCTGTTCAGTGGAAATTACATACAATATCACCCACCACCCCTGCTTTATTTATGGTAACCAAGCCAATACTCCCAGCACTTAAAACAATATTTCATGCTTTCCAGTTGGGTTCTCTGAAACCATTTCTATCCTGTTAACTCCATGAAGACACCAATTTCTTGGGTTAATTCCCTTCTCATTTCTTGGCATAAAAAGTAGTAATTTCTGTGAAACTAATACCAAAATGAAGTGCGCTGATTTGAAAATATTTTGTGTACACATTAAACAGAAATAGAGTGATCTTGCCTGAAAAGTACATAACTAAATGCTTGAATATTTGTCTGGATTAATCAGCTAGGAAATACTGAATTTCAGAAGCTTACATATTTCAGACAGTATGATGTTTACTTCCTTTCACAGAAATTATTCAGTATCATTAATTCAAACCAAAATACATCTACCATATATTTTTAATGCTGGATTAGGACTTAAGGGATATTTTTATTATATCTTCATGACAATACAAAGGCAAAAAAAAATCCCCCTTCAAGGACTCAGTAGATGAATCCACTTGTTTATAAAGCAAAGCCTACTTTTTTTATTTAGAACAGACTGAGCAGACCTTAGTGCAATGAATCTCTGCCTGGGTGCTGTCAGCCTGACTTACCTAAAGCTGTGCCTTACCTTGAATTTCTAACATTTTGACCAGAAACTTTTTTCTCCCAAGTACTTTATTTGTGTTTACGCAGCAGCAAAAGATGATATTTAATAATTCACCGACAAGATTGTGTGCCTGCACCTTTCCTTTGCAGCTGTATTTACTCAAAACAAAGCTATTCAAATGAGCCTTAATCAAGACACATCATTCTGCTCACTGCATGAGCAAATCCACTCAGATCCCCTCAGCTGGGAATGCCAGCAGTGAAGCCCCAGACAAGACTTCTGGCCAGTTCCCTGACAGGGCAGACTGGATCCATTGGGATGTGGCATTAGTGCCACATTTAGCTGATTTAAGATTCACCTGGCTCCTCTAAGTACTTGGCAGAAATGTTGTTCCTTCTCTGCCTGTTGAGCCACGTTTGGAAGCTGATGGAAGAGCTCCTGAATGCTTGAGCCTTTGCTTTGGCAGCACAGCTCTTCCCAGAGTGTCACACTGGGCACAGCAGAGGTCACTCTGTGTCCTGCCCTGTGGCCAGCTGCAGCTGAGGGTCACAGCAACAGTTCCACGGGGAGAACAGTGTCAGTTTTTACCTGGAAATTCCCTGGGAAAGAGAATGTCTTTTTAAAGCCTACTTTATTACAATTAGAGGTGAAATTGCAGTTAAAAATACTGGAAATGGAATGGCTAGATGATAAAATAAAAGCTTTATCAATAGCTACTGAGTGCCAGGTGTTTTGCTTAAGGGAGCCTGTCTCCTACATGCCATCCATCAGTGTTATTTAAAAACCATTTTGACAGCTCAGGTTATACTGAAGAGTTCTCACAGAAGCTGAATGGGAAATGTTAATAACCCAGACAGCCTGTGAGGTATTTGTGATTCCCAGTGTGTCAGACTCTTGGATTCTGCCAGGCTGCCCCATGTAACTCGGTCAGAGCTAACTGCTCATGTCTCTGTGTGAGTTAACAAAGCACAGATGTTCTTAAAAAAAAAATCACTTTACTGAGCAATAGTACATGTCCTTTTAAATACTTATACTCCACTTTCACTCCATCACCTCCCACAAAAAATAGTGTGTAAAGTGCTTTCTGTATGGAATGGCTGTGATCTGGAATTAATTCAGTGCCTGAGACTTACCAATGCATCAAACAGTGGAACAGCAGTGGAAAGAAATAACAAATTTCCAATGGCTCCAACAAAATAGCTTGAACACCCTGCCATGAGACCTTTTATCTTTTCACTTGAAGCTGTGGATCCTGTATATATTGTGCTCCAAGCACTAAGGAAAAATTGGAATGGGCAGATGCCAGAAGGAAGACAACCACTTTTTCAAGCCTGCCAACACTGAGCAGAGAGCTCTCCTTGCCAGTCTGCAGCTGGGGGAACTTTCTGGTCCTTGGCACAATCTGCACATGGAGCCCATGGCAGTGAGTGGGCAAGGCCACAACTTGCACTGCAGAGGCTGCACTGTTCTGAAACTCCTTAAAATAAATCCCTGTGTATTTTATCTGTACAGCAATCTGAAGTGCAAGTCTCTTGAAAGATTTCTTGCTTTATCTAAAATATATTACAGAATAAAGTTTTTGTGTAGAACTGGGAAGATAATGTGGGCCTAGTGGGAAATAAAGCTATTTGTGTAAGGAACCTCTTCCAACCTGAGAACTTTTGAACATACTCAGCTCTATAGCCATAGTTACTTGGAAAATGTGGCTTTAACTTTGTGACTATTCTCCAATGGTAGATTTAAGAATGAATTAGAGAGATCAATCAAAATCTGTTTTCAGGTGAAGTTTAGATCATTTGTATATAGAAGAAGTAAAGAACTTTTCTAAATAGGCAACTTGTATGACTAATGCTTCAGGTAGATAAATGCAGGATTAAACAGAATCATTTGGAAGGTCACAGAGATTGAAAAAATTTCCATTCTTCCTTCTACCAGACCTATAATGGAAAAATATTTTGTGGTGTTACGAAAATTTGTAGGACTGTAACCTCTACATAATAAGAGTACTCTTGTCCCCAGAAAATCAATAGCTGTATCTTCTCTAGAGGTAATCACTAAGGCTGAAATTCTCAGTGCATTTTGAAAAAGCAAGCTTTTTTTGTCTATGTACTTTTATATACATAACCAGAAATATAAAATTAAAGGAGACCTGTTATATCAATACAAAACTACCAGCAAACAGAATGTCATTTCCAAAACAATTCTAAAAATTCTTCTTCTCTGTGTATGGACTTTAATATTTTCTTATTAACCCCTCTGTCTTGAACATGAACTTTTAGTTGGAACTTCCTGGAAGACCATACAGACCACAGAGTTAGCAAATCAACAGGAAATCAGCATTTCATACCAATATTTATTGGTGTGCTTTCAGCTTGGCATAAACCAAAGATCTTTTATTGGGATCCCAAGGTGTTTGAAGAGTGAGTCTCACTAGACACAAGGTTCACTGCCTGTAAATACAATCCCCTGTTTTCTGAGGTTCTCTGTGCCTTAGTTCCTCTCTTTATAAAAACACCTCAGGGACAGTACCAAGCCATCTGAGAGAGATCAGTCGTGGTTAAATTCACTGATGCCTGTCAAGTTCTTCTCTTGGATCCTGTATATAATCTGAAATAATATCTTGAAATAGTGGGACTTATTAGCTCCTAGAATATAGCCAGTTATTTAGTTTTTAATGCATAGGACATTAAAAATTATTCTGTACCTCCATAGCTTTAGTCCAAGATGCATATACATTCCCACACTAAAAAAAATCTATTGTTTCAGCACATTCAGAGGGTTATATGGGAAAATAACAGCTCAACCTGTTAAGAAACAGCTCACATCAGCACTTTCTGGTGTGACCCAGCTACTTCACCTTAGTGAGCTTCAGCCTGTTTTTCTGGCTGGCAGCAGTGAGCAGAGAGATACAGAGAGAGAAAAACAAAATGAAAGTTGGGTGAGACATTAGCTTGAGAAATCTGCAGAAGGAACGTCTTTAACTCCATTTCTCCCAGGTGTGCAGGCACTCACCAGTGAACTGCAAAGACTTGCTTGTTTTCCACACATGCAATGAAAATTAAAATCCCCCAAGATTTAGTGTCTTTTGAAAAGTACGTGGGGAGCCTTAAGCTACATTGTACCTAGTAGGAAAATTATTGCAAAATTTCACCATAGAAATAGGTTTGTAGACAAATGGCCTGTATACACTACCCTGTGGTCTCCTCCAATTTGTTTTGGGACTCAGGCCCTTGGATCAAGAGAAGAAAGCCCTCACTGGTTTTGTTGGTCTGTGGGTATGTTATAAATATGTGGGTTTGGTGCCTTTAATTCTTTCATTTTAACGAGTATCACCATAATGACTTAGAAAAAATGGACAAATACTCCCTAAATGCAGACAGCTTTTCCTTCATACACAGGCAGAGAAGGGCAGGTGTGATGGGGTCAAGGAGTTCTGCCTCAGAATGCTGCCAGGAGCAAGGAGTGAGAGGCAGAGAGGGGAGCCCAGGTGTGGTAGAGGCTGGTGTGCAATCACCAGGGTCACTGAGGTGCTGCAGAGACAAGTGTTGTACCTGCTTCCCTTCTTACACATGTGAGGCTTTATCAGTAGAGTTATCTTAAACAATTCTCACTTATTTCCGGAATGTCATTGGAAATCAGGTCAGTAGTTTTATCTCCATCTTGTAAATGGTAAAAGCTGCAGAAGGAAGTCACTTTTCAGTTCTACACAGCAGATGAGAGATAAAACACATCAGAGCTTGTAGACCTAAGTTTCAGTACCTAAATTAACTCCCTAGCTACCTTGGAAATCAGCAGGCTCCCTATGAGAGCAAACTCAGACTATTCCCCTTAGTGCATCAGTGAAGTGCCTGTTGCTGGGTTGTACAAACAGCCATCCACTGACTCCAGAATCCCATCCAAAAATGCCTTTTTTCTTCAGTCAGTTCCTTCCCTTTCCAAAAGCCAGTGCCTGAAGGAAACATGGCATTTGCAATTCCAGAAAGCCCATGCCGTATGTGAATGAGACTGATCTACAGAAAACTCTAGCAGTCCCCCACGAGCAAACTGTCTGACAAATGCATGCTTTTGGAACACAAACCTGTTTGTGGTCAGCAATTTAATCAAATGTACAAGTTACATTTTCCGTTGCAAATCTTAACATTGCTGCCTCCTCATTCTGATGCTCCAGTACACTGCAATTGTACCATAAATCTTTCTGAAACACACAGTCTGTCTGCTTTAAAAGTGGTTCAAAAACACCAAGCCATGGAGAGCAATCCCGAGCTGTGAGCAGAGAAAGAATTACATGCAGCATTTTCCCACCTCTCAGGTTTAGGAGGCAGTTATACCAAAGTAGCCTCAAAGAGCTTTCAAGCTTCATTTTTCAAAATCTAGCCTCTTTTTAAAATAATAACTCATACATGGCTAACAACCTCCAGGCAGTAATCCTGAGCACAAAGTTTGAGAAATGAAGCTAAATGCTGTCACCCTACAGGTTTTATTTATGCTGGTAAAAGGTCAGGGAAAAGCCTGGATGCTGCACTGTAATAATCTCTGTTAGGCTGCTGTAATGGTCCCTGACAGGCTTTCACCCTCTGTTAGTTTGCAGTCTTCCAAACAATTCCCAGGCAGGATTCAGAAGGTGGCAGAGGACAGTGACCACTCCAGCAGCAGTGGCAGTAGCACAAACCAAAGAATAAGAGCCCAGTTCCTCAGTGGAGCCCAGTAGACTGCTCAGAATACATCTTTCAGAAACCAGACAATCTTGACAGAAACAAGAGACAGACAAGCTGCTGCATTCCTCAGTGCATCCCCAACTGAACAGGATGCATCATCCACTTCAAACGCACATGGTAGGGATGTTTTTAGCACTGTTACCTGCTTTGTCTAATTAGTAATTCCTAATTGTATAACCCAGCACTAAATTCATGGTAATGACAAGTTTGGGAGAAGCTTTTCATAGCTGCGAGAAAGCATTTTGCTTTAAGATCTCTAAATTGAAAATGTACTCATGGAAATTACAGCATGCCCATTATGCAAAAATATGCAGAATTATGTGAAAACAAGCAGTCAGCAGAGGGCAGGTAGACCGTGCTGATGTCTCTGGGTGATATATATGTTTTGCTGTCTTAGCCATTCTCAGCAGTTTCTTTTGTCAAAAAAAAAAAAAAAAAAAAAAAAAAAAGTGATGCTGTCTGGAAAAAATCAGAGGCAGTCTAGTGCTTGTTGCAGATTTGTCACTAAGAATTTATTTGACATACCTTTTCCTCTGACTAGGACACAGGGAGGGTTTATTCCCTACATAATACCCATCTGGAAAACACTGATACTATATGAACAGTGGAGACTTAAAGACATGAATGTTTACAAAAAGTGTGTCTGTAACAGTCCATGTATATAGTGATTGTATGTCTCAAAGTATCTGCTTAAGTTGTACCAGTCAACTAAAGACACATTGCAACTCGTCAACCTTCTGCTTTCTGTGCCCAGATCCTGTTACCAACAAACAAGATTTTTTTAAGATTACCCCCTTGTGAGACTGAATCTCACTCTTAATAATTAGACAATCCTAAGATCTACCCAGTTGTCTGCTAAAGACAAACAAACAACAGAAACAGCTTCCAAGGGGTCCAATCTAATTTAATGTTGTAGGGAACATTGCTTCTCTCAAAGCTATTCCTGCCTTTGAGGGAAGTGCTTGGGATCTCTCAGTGCCAGCAGCATGAAGTAACTACCCTAGCACAGAGCATGACATCAGATCTGTCACTGCAAGCCAGAAAATCCATCACATTGGGGCTTTGCTCCCTCAAATAGTCATTTACTACATGTCATTGAGCTGATTATTTAATATTTATCCAAATTCTTCAAGACATTGTACTGGACCATGTATCAGAGATGATCTGTGGACAGGCAACTCATCTAAGAGGATGAGAGAAGTCCTAAATACATGAAGGAACACTTGTATCTTCTTTAGTCATTAGTTCATCTTCAGTGTATGGCTGCTTTTGAGATCTCCATGAGTGATATTTTGGAAAGTGTGCACCACTCTTGTTACTGTCTAGACTGGCATGGAGTGCTCCAAATCCTAGGATTCAGAGTCAGTAATGGGCTTGAGGTCCTGAGGGAGAGCCCAACACAAGGACAAAAGCAGTTGTGTGGTCCTGAAACCAGACTAATCTTTGTAGATCAGAAGGAACTTGGATGGGAGCAGGGCAGTGCAGCAGCACCACAGGCACAGAGTGTGTGAAGCAGGTGGGAGCTCCCAGCTAAGCTCAGGATTTTTCCACTGAGCAAGAGCCTGTGGAGCACATGTGCAGCATCACAGAGGACCAGAGAAATCAGGGGGAAGTCCTTTCCCTTTACATTCTTCCCAATCCCCTTAACAAACACAGTCAAATGGTCACCTAACTGTGGTTTCTCAGTTACAGTTTCCTCTCCAGCATGATTTCTAAATTGGAAGCCCAATACAAACCCAATTGCCTTTCAAATTGGCCTGCTCAGCACAGCAATAATAAAAAAAAAATCTCAGATGCCACACTCTCAATCAGCTTGCCCCTTACACAACTGTGAGCTCTACTCTTACATAAATGTCACAAATGCCATAATTAGCATCCGCTCATGACATAGGATTGGATCAGAATCTGTGTTATTTGATCATTTGTTTTTGATCAAAACTCACTTTTGGAAAAGCAAAAAAAAAAGATAAAAGTAAAAAAATTCACTTTGATCAGGACTTATTTTGCATAATTTTGATTATGAGACTTCATCTGTGTTTGCAAACTCTAACAGTGGTATCTGACTTACACCTTACTGTACCAAGTAATTCCTAAAATAAGCATAAAATTAAAATCTCCTTAACTCTTGAAGTTTTAAAAGTATTTGGGGTATAGACAGTGTTTAACTAACACCTTTTCCCTCAGAGTTATTATACTGATATTATTATTCCTGTCATGTTCTGTCAGTTTAATTGGATAATAGCTGCAGTCAGATTATTGCCTTTTAAGTGTGTACAAGCACCAAGCAATTCTTATGCAAAGAACCTCATATGCCTTGCTGGTTAAATGGGAATATCATATTTTGAATAGGCAAGGGCTGGTGAGTTGCTTCACAAGTGCAAACCACAGAGGGGGTAGCAGGACAAAGGGTGAATTAATGAGGATGCTGATATCTGACCACTGATCACTGCTGCTAATGAGAGAAGTGAGAACTGGAGCTTTACAGCACAAGGTCTGCTCCTGGCCCTGGCATCCATGATCCACCTTTTTCTTTCTTGCCTTGTGCTTGTTGGATCCATGGAGCAGGGAGCAGAGAGGAAACTTGAGTATAGACGCTGGTAGTTTGGGCTTTCCCCTCCACAAACTGTGCCTGCATTATATTTATATATTTTAAAGCACAACAGGTTTTCAGGTCACGTGCCAGGGAAGAAGAGGCAATTACAGCTTTTTGCTTCCTAGTCTGGCAGAAATCACATAAAGCAGGTAAAGTGCAGTGACCTCAGTCCTGCTGCTGGGTATAGGTCAGACCCAAATCAGCCAAAATTCTCAACAACTCAGTTGATTCATGTAGCTTATTAGTAACATAGAAAACAGATTATACACATTTCTTTTATTGTAATGTCCTAGATTCTAAAGACCCTGGGTAAAACCCATGACAGCACTTTGCCATCATTTATATTAAAGTTAAGCACAATCTGAGAGCAATAGCACTGAAAGCTCTCACAGAGGAGTTATCAAATGCTCACTTCATAAAATGCAGTGTAAGCTTGATTTGCATCAGTTTAATATTTTATATATAGGGGAACATTTTCCAGAGGGTTCTCACAGAGAAACTGGGAGAGAGCTATAATTTCAATTACAATATCAATGTAAATACTCCTTTTCTCTTATTTTAGGGAAAGGTTTCTCCTCCTACTGTACACTGAGGTAGATTTAAAAGAAGAAAAGATTCAGTTGACACTCTCTAAACTTATGTTTTCCCCAGCTGAGCTCATTCTACTTCACAGAAGTCTGAATGCTGGTGGAGAAAACAGAAAATGTAGACCAATCTTCAAGCACTAATATAAATGACTGGCACTGACACCAGTAAAGACATGTTGTTTTCCCTCCAGGTTGCCTACTTTTCACATAAGCAAGAAGGATTAAAGACATAAGATTGCTCTTCGTGTGGGGAGTTGATAACCTGCCTTCTCAGAGGGGTTTGATTGTCTCAGAACACGTGCAAAGGAACCAAAGCCCAAGCAACTTCAAGAAGCAGTCTGTTTTTAAAGGGGTTTTTGTCTCTTAGCTGAAATATTGTTGTAGGAAACAATGTTCCAGTATCCCTTTTGAGGATGAAGGTAGATTTCCCTTTTCATTCATAGTAACCAAGTGGCTCCAGTGGTCAATGCAAAGTGAAACATTCCTGGTTCCTTGGTTTAAATCCTGACTAATTGCACTCAAGTCATAACTCTGACTGTGAGTTCTAAGTACCAACTAATGAAGAGTAAGAATTTCAGAATCTCAAACACTACATGTAAGGACAATGCTCCATCTTTATGTCTCAATCAACATCTCTGGAACAGGACAACACATGCTAGGGAGGTTCAATAAAAAAATATCTTCTAAAACATATTCTGCCAAGTATCTGTCAATGTCATTGGGTGGGAGTTTCCCTCACTCCACAAGGCAATCAGTAAATGACCCAAAGAAATTTCAGATCTCTGAAGCACTTTGCAGCTCCTGGTGATTAAGAACATCCCCAGTACCACACTGGGCTCATGTTTACTGTGGTAATCTAGAAATACTTTGATTTCAAATAATGGGCACTAAATCAACAGTTGGGGATGAACCATTTCAAGGACTTGTAAAATTTCTGACATTCCCTAAGAGTGTGACATTCACTTAAGAAGTTGAAAAAGGGAGAGGAAAAAAAACCGAAAGAGTAAAATATCATGAATTTGTGATTTCTTTTCCATGCAAACAATTACCGAACAAGCATTTTTAAGGTTATAACCATATCTCAGAATCCTAAATGTTCAGATGAGAAATGAAAGGTTATATACAAGTATGAATATTTTCATTACATTGTATGAAATTATAGGGAGTAGTGCCTTTACTAACTGCAGGACTATGGATTAGTCAACACATCATTAAGAGACATTTGCTTGAAAGCCTCCAACTTACACTGAAGAAATATGCTTGTAATCTCTTTAGCTGCCATGTACTTAATTTATCTACAGCAATACTGAAATGTTCAGTACAAATCAAGCATACAAGGATGAAATACATCTGCAGTACCAGGTGGTGTGTGAAATTGTACTGCTCGAAACAATGACACTCTTAGGGAAGGAATCAGTAAACAATTTACCACACCATTTTACATGGCTCTAGGATTCACTGTCTATACATAAATAAGTCTTTTACACAAAGAGAGAAAAGTTACATTCTGAAAAAAAAATTCAGGTGCTTGTCTCTGCCTTGGTTTTCTTCTTAGCAGTTGTCTCCGAGATGAAATAGTGCTGAGCAGATGTATAGCCAGATTCTTAAGGTATTTTGAATGTTGTGCCTGGGAACCTGCCACAAAACAAGCCTGGTTTATTTTTAGATACCCTTAACTTTATTTATTGATTTAGGAGGATATGAGAAATGGGCACAAGCAAAGAGAGTTTTGTGAAAATGGTATCTTTTATTAGATTAGCTGATACAGCTTGAAAAAAGCAAGTATGCTTTTGGGTACAAGCTGCTTTCTTCAGCAAAATTTAACTCAATACAGGCAATTTCAGTTTAATCTTATTACATTGATAACAATGCTGTTACGATATAAGTGTGGAAATGAGTAAGAGGGGCATTTTGAAATTTTTTATATTTATTTTGAAATTTCAGTCTTCAGTGTAAAGCCAAATGAAGTGCCTTGGTCAAGATTATGGGGGGAAAAGTACAAGATTTGTTCTAACCCTGCCCATGCTCCTCTCCTCGAAGAGCTGGCTGTGGCTGTTGCTGCGAATGGTTAACTTTTACAAAAGCAATAGTTACTCTAAAGTTTCCATACAACAGCAAAGATTCTGTTGCCAGAAAGTGTTTTTTCTAAAAAGATAAAATAACCAGTGAAATACCATTGCCTTGCATGGTCTTGATCCTCTTGCTGATCCTGATATAAAATGACCATGGGAACAGCAGGTGGGAGATACCCAGGTCTGGCTTGCTGGTGTGACTGTGCCAGACTGAGAAACAAAGTGCAGTGAACAAAAGGCCACCACTATTGAGAGATCAAACACTGACAGAGAACCTGCACTTAAAATGAAGAGAAGGAGAAGGAGCCAAGCAAGAATAGAGAGAAACTGCTGAGGCCAGTAGGAAAAGGTCAGGAGAGGAATAAAGGCAGATTGCCTGAAAGCTAAGAGGTGTAGAGGAAGACTTATAAATTGATGAGAGGAGAGAAAAAATGATGAGAGTAGAGAAGATAGCAGATAGCAATCCCATTAATAAGTGGAGACCAGCCTCCATAGTGATTCTTGGCAGTGCCACGAATAGCTGACAATTAGATTTTTCCACAGCAAAACATTACTGAACATCTAAGCAAACATAAACAATTTTTGTAAGTCAGCAGAAAAACAACGCAGCAATGTCTGTCAAAATTATCCTAATTAATTTACATCTAACTAGATGTGAGAGTCCAAAGAACCAGGTATTTATTAGACAAACTACAGCAGGCAAATTAAGTGCAGCACTGATTATTGCACCAGTGGAATGTTTTTATTCATCTTCATCAGGCACAAGACTTTGCTGTCTTCCAATTATTTCTGACTCTGCTGGTAGAAAACTCCTGAAAGCAGCACCATGAAAGTGACATTTAGTCTGAGAAAGGCAAAAGCTTTGCAGCCCATCTCAGAAAGATCATCCTAAGCACACGAGGCTGCAGAAAAAGAACATGATGCAGGTGAAAGAAAGGATCCAAAGGAGCATCAAAGCTGACAATTTTAGGACTACATGGGAGGAATCTGTCACTGTGTACAGAGGGTGACACTGTTCTCTATTTTCCTTCAATCCTGTCCAGGCTTAAACTGCCATCAAAGTTCATTAATAGAAAATATTTCCATTCACTATTCATTAAGTTGAAAATGAATAGGGAGAAAAACTCTGGCTGGTTTTGTTTCTGTCTCTGGTTTTAGCGAGCTGCAGAAACCGCAGGCGAGTTATTTACCACCTTGTAATGAGACACCGCCTGAAACACCGAGGGAGGAGGCAGTGCCTTTCAAGTGCCTCTAGAGGCTTCTAAGGAAAAAGAACATTGCATCTAGATGGGAGCAGAGACAGGTTTACTCAGCTCAGATAGCTCTGGTCTTATCTGGGTTTACCATAAAACAGAATCAGAAACGGGTGTGGCCGCACGTCCCAGCTCTTCTCTGCCCTTGTCACACAAGTAGTGGGATTAATGGAATGGGTTTAGCGTTTGCCTCTGAACTAAAAAGAAACAAAGGATATTTCTGTATGTCGTCTGCTTTTGTACTTTTACTTCTCTTTGCTTTGAATTATCTCCTCTGTAAAACAGCACCAAAATAGTTCTTTACTGTACCTGCAAGTGTTGCTGAGGCTGTGCAGCTCAAGTACTGCAGAAGGTCACGTGAAGTGCTGCTTAACAAGGAAGACAGAAGTCAGAGCTCTTTATTTACAGCCTTTCATCCAACAGTACTGTGCTCTGGCACCCTAGCTGGTGTGATCTTTAGTGAGCTGTTTCATTTGTGTTTTGACCTGTGCTTTTCAAACTGTATCATTAAAAGCACAGCTTGTTTGCTTCATGTACTATTTGCAGTGATTTTCATCATTTGAGCAATCATTTTATTTTATTATTGGGAATATGCTGAAAATTGTTATGGATAAAACAATGATTTAGGGTGGAAAAAAAGAAAAAAAGCAGGAAGAAATGAAATCTTTGGAAAACACTATCTCATTAGGATTCTAATCTTTCCATGAGGCACCTGGTCAGGGCAGGAGAAGCACAGGAGCTGCTGAACTGGGCATCATTTAACACAGAAGTGTTGCATTGTGTCCTGAAATCCTCAGCTCAAGCTGTGCCCCAGACACCTGAGGTGAATGCGTGCCTGAAATCACCATTCAGAGTCGTTCAGAGCTGGAGCTGCTCAGGAAACCCAGTGCTCAGAAAAGGCAGGTTTGGCTTATCACTGAGGCAGAGGGGAGATTCCTTCAGACCCCCTTCCTGGGAATCCAATACCCAGCATGTTGCTGTTCAGGTGAGGTGGCCTGAGTTCCCCTCCCAAGCTACAGAGGGCAGAGGAGCAGCAGTGCCCTCTCCAGCACTTCAGGCTCCAGAAGAGAGGTTCCCTCTTCCAGAGGGTGTCTGTGGAATCCACAACATCTGCCACCTCCAAGGTGTCCCCAAGCCAGCAGATGTAGGACAATCTGCTGTATTAATGGAATTTTCATTCCTTCCTGCCGAATCTGCTCCACTGTGCATGGAGTTGATTAAATATTCATAGCACCAGTCAGAAGAGGGATAAAAGCAAACTTGGATATAACCCAGCGGCCAAAGTAGTTATGCTGGAAAGAAAAACACCTGAGTTTTAGCCTTTCTTTTGCTGATTATTTGAAAATAAAAAATGAAGTGTTCAGTAAAGCAAGGGTCTGAAACAGGGTATTCTCTTCTTAGTTTTTCTCACACTAGGTTTTCTCTATATTCATAAACAGGGCTTTCTACAGTCCACTGAAAAGCATTTATTCCATACAAATTACAGTTGATTCAATTAAAAAGTTGTAAGAATGCTTTCCACTACACCAGAGTATTCTACTGTTTGGTGTGTGAGCACTCTGATGGAGTGAGGAAGATTAAATAAGTTTGGGGAATGGAAAGAATGGGGTACAGGATGATTATTCCAACCATGGCATTCCTGAGTGAAATAGAAGGATGTTTGTGAACATGATATGCCCCCCAAAGGCCTCCCAGATTAAACCAAGCAGGCAAAAGAGAAAGAAGAACATTTATTTTGTTAATTTTACAGATGCAGAATGAGACATATCAAGATGGGAATGTCCAGAAGTAAAACCTAGGTAATCAAGAAACTGCAAAATAATTAATTTTAGTGTAGGACCTCCTTTCTCCACAAAAGAAAAAAAAAAAAAACCAAAAATAAACCCTCTGAAACAAACAATGAACCTTTACCTGATTTAGAAGCTCTTTGGGAAAGACAGCATTTGTTTGGAGAAATTTAAATTAGAACTGACATGACTAGAGTAGAAATTTTCTATATAAAATCTGCCCACCTAAAGTAAATTGTCGCAGCAAAAGAAAGGTGGTGCATAGAACACATGTATACAATATATAATTAATATTTAATAAATTTGAAAAAGGACCAATCTCTTTTGGAGACTGTAAAGTTTTAGGGCTGTGGACTATCTTGCTGTAAAGCCATGTAAAAAGGAAGATCTCACAAGCACTCAAGAGCTTTGCAGAACAAAAAACTTATGGCTGTCCCACACATCCCACACACATGGGCCAGTACAGGCACAATGAAATCATGGTAACTTATATATTGTTGGAATCTTGGCTGAAATGCGAGCAGGTGTGCCCTAATCCATGAGACTGACTGTGAAAAACAATACCAAGGAGAAGAAATAACTTCTCTTAGCACTACGTGCTGTAAGTTGCACACTCTGGACTTTGGTACTGTATTAATTGCCCTCATTTGTCAGTGTTTAACACACAAAGTGCAGAACAAAATCATTTAGGCAATTCAGTCCAAGCAATTAGCTATTTTACATCCTTTTTATTGTGAAATAATCTGGTCCTTCGTTTTATGACTTGGAAAACCATTCACTATCAATTTAGTGATAATATATTAATAATTGTGTGATGTTCTGAGCAGTTTCAATGGATGATGTCACATCCGCAGAACAGCTTATTATCAAGAGAACAAATCTGAGATGCAAATCAGTGAGAATTTAATTATGTTTAAAAAGACAGATGCTCTGCCATTCACTGAGCCATCTACTGACAGCACTCAATAAAACACAAATTGAATGCACATTTTTACACACAACTGTCACTTCCTCATCTGCATCAGTTGTCCCCTTCCTGTACACGTGCTCCTGCCTTAATAAACAAAATATCCACACGCAATGAATGCCAGCTGACTTCCATCCTCAACTGTGTACCACACAAAGGAGCTTTCTTCCAGAAATTTAATTTTAGTGTTATTGCATCCTTTTCCATTTTCATCAATTGTTTTTTGGTCTCATTCTGTTCCTTTTAAAACAGCCAGCCTCTAAAGCCGCAGGTCTTTTGATTCTGGAAAAATGTGTTTAGCTTTTCTTGGTTGTGGAGAGGAACTTTAAAATGTAGACTTAACAAGTCACAAAGCAAGCAGAATAATTGACAGTTTTATTTTTACTATCTCATCATTTTTAATGAGCTGGTTCATATTCCTAAAGAATCCAGAAATTCTTGACTTTTCAGTGCCACATTAGGACAACACTGAATCTAAATCTGCAATGTTTTCTTCAGAGAGCAAATTTTCATAAGATACAGACCTGCAAGTGGGACTAGTTCAGGAATTTGAAAATATAAAACTCTTCATATTGAAAACAATTCTGTGGTCAAAGGGAACCACAAACATACTCCTAGAATGCTTGAGCACATACAAAGAAGAAATATTTATTTGTTTGGTCATTTTTAATTTTTTTTTAAAAGAGCCATATTTAAGCTGATTTGGTTTTGCTTCACTTGGAACTACAAATAAAGCACACTGAAAAAACAGAATTTATTTTCTTTTAAAACCAAGAGTGGAAATACCTTTAAACTTAGGGACTGAAGAAAGAGTTACTAAAGGAAAAAAAATACTTTGATTGTGAGAATGTTCATTGAAACCTGACTGGTGCCACGTAAATCTAAGTAACAGCAAGCTGAAAAAATCCCTCCTGATCTTTTTCACTGTAAATGGGCTTTTCCATCTGCACATCTCACTCAGTTGAAAATTGCCTTCACAGAGGTGGATAGAACATTCATTCTTGCCACGACACAACAGGACAGATAAATCAGATTACTTCTTCCCTCCCTAGAATTGCCTGGATCAGTCTTTCCCACTGATCTCTCCTAGCCCCCAATTCCAACACTGAAAAGCATCTTACAGTAAGCAGCCCTTCTGTAGTTAAGTCCAAAGCAGTCAGATGTGAATCCCTATTCAAGGCTTTTCTGCGGCTTCTCTCAGCTGTTCCAACAGCATTTGGCTTTGAAAGATGTCTCAATGTACATTAAGGTGGGAAAAATGTCTAGGGATAGATAATTATCAGCGAGCTGTAGATGTTTTTTTCCTATTCATCCTGTTTAGTTTATCTTCATAACCTGAAAGACTGTGTAAAAGATTAGTTACATAAACTAATTAGCTGTTACCAAATCTGCATTCCAAAGAGGGATCTGCTTCTTAATGAAAGCTGCAAGGAGCAGGTGACTGGTGGTGTCTTTGAGCAAGTTAATTTATACTGGGCTTTAATCTAGAACTCTTTTAAGTTCTTACCTCTTTCATGTGATGGGTACATAAAGCAAGGCACCCCTTGTTGAAGGAGACAGGAATGCCAATAAATGCAAATTACTATGCTGTGAAAAGCTGTATCAGATTTATTGTAATACAGGAAGCATGAATGTTGAGAATTGTATGTAATACACAGTTCCTATTAGTGCAGGCTGAGCACAGATAAATTAGTGTGGATATTCCTCTTTAAACATTTTTCAGCTGTTAGTGTCTCCTCATAATCACCCACTGACTTTCAGCTTCAATCTGTGCTTTTCTGACCCTGCACATGGTACAGAGATCCAAAGTTTCCAGATCTACAGTGCTCAAGCCCTAACCAGACACATGCACGTGTGCAGCAGACATCTCCTCTAATACTGCCTTTTCTGTTCTTCTCTTTCATTGGGCTGAAATCAATAACTAGCCTTAATGGGATCGAAAAAGCAGCATGTGAATCTGACATCAACAGACTGCTTTAATTAGGATTGGAAGTACAAAGTTTTCTTTTTTTGTGGCCAGACTGTTCTCTCAGTTTCAACTCCTCCAAGCTAAATCCTCGTGGACAATCCTGTATGACCAAACTTTGCACTATATGCATTAGGAGAATTTACATGAACAATCATTTGGCTGAAAATAAGGTAAATTAGAAAGTTTGATGTATTATATATAGCAATTTTTTTCTTAGCAGAATGGATGTATTTCAGTATGTAGACTTCAACTGGCTTAGGAGAAAAAACTCCACAGCTGTGGAAAACGTAATCTTGCTATGCTTTCTCCAACATAATAGTGTGTAGTCTCAACAATTTCATGTCCTCTTTGGTAAAAATTGCAAAGGCTCAATGTATTGTAATCTACTGTGAATTCAGCATCTGTTTGTGATATTCTCAGCAGGAAAAGTTGTTTCTTTTCATCACCTGCAGATGCAATTATACCAGCAAGGCCTGCAAAGTGCTCGGATATGAGATGCATAAGCTTAGCAAAAACCCTGGAATGAAATGTTACTTCAGTCATAAAAAAGATCCCTTAGCTTCTCCTGCTCAGAGCCCTTTAGCTTGAGAGTAAATATCATGACACTGTAATACTTTGCACCTTTGTATCACCTTCCATCCAAGCCTCTCAACTGGCTTTGCAAACATAGCTGGATTAGGTATTCCAACAGGGAGAAGCATCCTGCCAAAGCAGAACGCCCCAGAGGTCACACTTACACATTGAGCTCTGCATGTCTACCACTGTTCACACACAAATAGGCTAACACTGTACATTAAAAAAATAGAAGCTTAAACTTTCCAAAGCTAACATGCACATTTTCAAAATAAATGTGAGAGTACATGAAGATTTGGACCTGCTCATCACAATAAGATCTGAGAGTTTGTGAGGAAGTGTTGATGAACGGTTCAGGGAGGGTTCAGAGCCGTATTCCCCACAAATAAAAAACTCATTCTCACATCAAAGGCTTTGCATAAATTTGTCAAAATTGACTGTATAATTAAGGACATTGTAGGCTTAGACACATAAAATTGTCATGAGTGAGTTAACGCACAAGGCTACGAGATTCACTCTCCTGAAGTGCAACAAATAGAAAACAACCCCAGTTACTTCAGCCATTCTTCATCAGTTCCACAGGATCATGTAAGTGTTGACGTTGGAGGAACCTCTAGAGATTATGTAGAGAACTCTGCTAGGAGAAGTTAGCCAAAGCAAGTTGCCAAGGACGGTGTCCATTGGGATTTTAAATATCTCCAAGGATGGAGAGTCCACAGCCTCTCTAGGCAACCTGTTCTGGTGCTCTCTAAGACCATCCCTCATATTTAAGATCCTCCAGTTGTCTTCATCATCCTCACTGCCCTTTGCTGGACTCAGTTTGATGCCCACCAGGAACCCCCAGGCCCTTTTCTGCCAAGCTTTTTCTAGCCAGACTCCCCATGGTCTGTGCTGGTGCAGGGGGTTATTCCTCTCCAGGTCCAGGGCTTTCTCTGTTGAGCTCAGGAGCCCTTTTTCCAGCCTCTTGAGATCCCTCTAAAGAGCAACACAACCATTTGGTGACCCAGCCACTCCCAATTTAGTGTCTGCAACCTGCTGGGCTCACCGTGGCCCATCAAGCAGGTCATTAATGACCTCGTTAATGGAGATGTTTACCAGTGTTCATCCAGTATTGATCCCTGGGGTAGATGAGCAGACATGGAGCGTTTTCCTACAGCTCAAGCAATTTATTTTTGTCTGAGTCTTAGTCCCACTTCAATAGGTGCATAAAGACAAGGTTTTGCAGTATTCACAGAATTGCCAAATTACTATCTTCCCAACTTTCTTTGGGATCAGCAAACTAACCTTTGTAAACAACTTTAAAAATATCAAAAACCCCTTATCTGCATCTTTTGGTAACCAAAATGTTGGGAAAAATCTAACAGGATTGTGTTTTAAATGAAACATCCCTGCAAAAATCCGCCACTTTTGAAATTTTTGTACTTATTTTTTAAATGGGAAAATAGCTACCACTGTCCATTTAGTGGAGACAAATGGAAACAATAAAAATCTGGGCAAAGTTTCACAAAAAGATTGTAGCAGAGCCAGGAGTTGAACCTAATCACATTGATTTAGGCATCATTCCTCTCAGAATTAAGTTGTGGGGAAATGACTGAAGATACATGAAGGTTATGCAGATTATTCATATCCATTCTTGTTATGAGTAACAGACAGGTTGGGTTGGATTGAAATTATGTTTTTACTTTATCTTTGGACATCTCCTTGCTGCTGGTTTTCTCCAGCTCTGCCCTCCTGCCTCATGTCTGGCTCACAAGTCTGCTGCACCCTGGAGTAGGAGAGTAACAGAAGAAGCAATCAGAGGAAGGTGAGCAGAAAAGCAGGAGACATTTGTTTTTTCACTTGCTTGGTGCTGAGTTCATGTGGTTCCAGATAGGAAGTTCAGCCCAAACAAGACCTCTGAGAGTACAAGTAAATGAAGGACAGACTTTAAAGAGGTGAACTGGTGGAAAATCTTGTGTGCAAGACAGGCAACTGTTGCACACCTCCAGATTATGCAATCTTAGTAGATCCTAAGATAGTATTTTCTATCAGTAATTAAAAATACCCAAAATTCAACTGTCAGTTTTCAGTGGGTTGATTCTGCAAAGATGAGTAAGTGTGAAGCTACAGGAAGCAGTGTGGTTTCTGATCAGATGGCAGATAGTTATTCTCAAGGATAGATGATTTACTGGAGACCTCATCTCATTTCTTGCCATGCAGTAGTGGTCATATTTGGATAAAAAACTGTATAAAGGAATTAAATTTTACCATAAGGGTAGTAAAGGTAAGGGTTTAAGTAACCTTTTATTGCAAAGGAGCACATGAGCCAAGGCAATGATCCAGAATGTCCAAACAACTACAGAGCCATCCAGGCAGAACTAGTAAAACACAAAACAGAGACAAAAATAACACCTGTACATCCACACCAGTGGTTTTCTACCTGTGGCTCAGAGAGAGAGGGAAAATTCACAGTGAAGGAAAATCCATGGATGATATCTAGAGAGACTTAGAAATGCAGTTAACAAAAGCAGTGTCACTGTTGTTAGTCCTAAATTCTCTCTGCAAAGGCTCCAACCTCCACTAGAAACACACTCATGTCTACAAGTGAAAATAATTTACAAACAGTGCCCACACTTCCCACCCAAGAACAATTCATTGATTAAAAAGTGAGCTCATGACTTGGAGAAAAATACTCAAACCCCTGCTTTGCCATGCACTTACTTGATCCTCAGAAAATCAATCCCTCTGTTCCTCATCCTCTACCTGCAGAGCAGGGCATGCACTGCCCTGTCTCTTCAAATCCTTGTGAATGGCACTGAAGGTGTGCACTTCAAATGGATCATTGTCAATAGGCATCACTAGGTGGAGGAACAGCTGTCGGTGGAATTATTTTAGAAACATTCGTAAAGGAAGCTCCCTGTAATCACCAGTGGATTTATTGGCCACACTGTGGGAGAAGGAACATTAGGAACAGCATCTAGTCATCTGTGTAGTCATTTATGAGACAGCTATGAATAAATGAAAGGGCTTTGTGGAAAAAATATGGGGGGAAAAAGCCAGAAGTATCCCTCAGCTGTCATATATGAGATTAATCACGGGATAAAATCAGTCGCTCTGCATTCCACTGCTGAAACTCTTTATTAAACCAAAGAGCCTACAGGAAGCAAGAGAAAATCAATCAGTAGCTTAAAATTATTTGGGATATGCCCAGTCACAGCATAAAAGAATTTCATTTTGCACTTGCAAGGGAGACAGTACTTCTGTAGGAACTTGTTTCTTCACAGTTTCTAGATACTAAAGTATGATAATAAAATACTTTCCATAACTGTTTATAAATTCAAAGACAGTCAAAGCCTCCAGTATTTAAACAGTACTGCATGGCCAATTCAAGGATACTCTATATTTTCTTCTCCAGCAGAAGTGTCAATGCCCAAAGTGTTAAAAGATCTCCCCTATTTTTTGCATTCACCTGTCAGTTAGGAAACACGAGCTAAAAAAGGGGTATAAATTGCAAGATGTTGCCAGTGGAGTCATTCCAGATAGCAACAATCAAGGATTCTTTCCCAAATGCCCAAGATGAAACATACATCTACCAAGTGCACAAAAATAAAAAACAATGTAAATAAAATATATATTAATGTAAATAAAAAATAAATTAAATAAGGGTGGAAGAAGGTAAATAAGGTAAAATTTTTTACAACACACTGAGTATTGCTGAGGATTCTGACAGCTTTGGTCAAGTCAGAAAATGCAGGTACTAATCACTGAGTCATTCCAGGCTGCTAAAGACTTAAATATTTATCTTAATAGTGTGTCTCTGCCTGTGACTATGGCTATGCTGTGAATTCAGAAATCTGTGTTTGAACAGGCAGCACTGGATTCCAGAGGTGTTAGATAGTGCAGGTCAGAGCATTAAAATTCCGTTTGTCTGATTTCCAGTGCCCAGGTAGGATGACTTCCAGTGCCAGCATTCATACGCTGAAACAGGCAGGGTTAATGCTGTCCTTGTCAGGGCCCAGACAGATCTGGAAAAAGGGATGCAAAGGTAAATATTTGTGAAGCACTCACATACTGCAGTGATAACCACAAGTAACAGAAAGGTGATCACAAGAATAACCTCACTCATAAAACATCTTCAGGAGCAATAAAAATCTCCCTAGGGTTTATCCTGATTTATTCGAACAAAAATATGAGTGGTATTGCATAAAACACACAAAATTAAAAACATCATTCAAATCTGTGAAACAAAGTACTGCAATAAGTCATTATTACTTAAATCATTACATACTCAGCAGCTTTATTTCTAGGCCTCCTCTAACAATCTTATTTGCTCATTTGCTTGGTGGCTACTTTTCTGAAGGAGAACCATACAGGTCTTCTGTAGTGAAGGTTTCCTGCGGTTTGTTTTTGAATATAGTGTGTTCTGTCACTGATAAATTTCTCAGAAAATGGTTTCTGCAGCTTGGGCAACACTATTAGTTTCCAGTTCTATTTCAAGCCATATAATATAGGCTGAATAATCTTCAGAAAGGTGACAAGTCTTGGAATAACATCATTTTCTCAGCAGAAAAACAGGGAGAACGTAAAAAGGTCTATAAAAGCAGAAGGTAATAAACAATGCATTGCTTCATGAAGCATCTGCAAATAACTTTGTCAGCTCGAAGGGGACGGTGCAGCCTGGTTTCATGGGGTTGCCTGGATCTCATTTTGCCTACCAAAGCACGAATGCTTTTGACATTGCATGTGCAAATGGAAACACACACCTAAAAGCTGCACATGTACTCAATCAGCACTTGTATTTAAACCAACAGAAACACTTGCCCGCACATCTTTCTCAAAATTTTCAAAATTTTAAGGCATCTGCAACTCAAAAGCTTCTCTGACTTAAAGCTTTCAAAGGAATAAGACTGAGAAGTTTTCTAGTAAATTGCTAGAAATTGTTTGAATATCAATCCACATAGTAACACTTGTAATGCAAACCAGGACCTAAATCACATTTCAGACTCTGCTAAATTTCAGTAAGCAATTTCAGTATTTTCTTGTAAGTTTCTTTCAAAAGAAAAAAATCTATATCTGATTTCCAATATAACTGGTTTTAGAAAACTTCTGCCCAAGCAGGCTGTGTGTACAATAGCAACTCTGAAAGCCTTCAAGAAAAGGTCATATGTCCAAAGACTTCAGTTTCAATAAAATTTCAGTATTCTACAGATTGGACAGTGGTAAATATGTTTTACATAGGGGGCCCCCCCCCCCCCCCCCATCCTTGCAAATGAAAAAAAAAGGTCTTTTTTTAATTAAAAGAGTCCATGTGTTTATATGCAAACAGTTGCACCAAGCCTGAGCCCTCCTCACTCTTTAAGTACTGCACCAGTTTAGGAAAGAAAAAACTTGCAAGTTGAGCAGAAATTTGCATTAAGCAAATGAGTAAACAAATTGTTTCGTAAACTTTCTAAGGAGATAAATTCAAGGGGAGATTAATAGTGTACACAGGCAAGAAGAATTAGTTTCTCACAGTAAATTATGAATCTCACCAAGTACATCCTAGCACATCTCTTTCTCAGTTTTTGGCAACATCATCAACCATATCTTATCCTATTAAATATCGTTTCCCTACTGCCTGTATTTTGTCCCATGGCAAAACAAAGTAACATTCATACCCAAAGTGTCTGAGCATAGACAGCACAATTCCAGAACAATACCAGCATCTGTGACATGGTCATGTGAGTTATGTCCACAGAGTTAAATTTATTTGCTTGGCAAACTCTTCCCTCCTTCATGTTTTATCACCTTCAGCTTACCAAACTTGGTGATGATTAGCAGAGCACTGCAGAGGCTAATGCTTAATGGATTTAACAGAAGGGCTTGAAGAAGTGTCCTCAATGCCTGAGGCTTAAGTCCTGACACAGAAATGCAGACGCATACATATGCTTTAAATTTCACCACATTAAATATTATACAGGATATTTTCTCCTTGTAACAATGCCTCTAGCAAAGTTCAGCTCGGGAAACCCAGAATAGAATATGCAAAGATCCCTTACTCAGCCAGCCTTCCTCTATCAGCTTTTTAAAAATGTTTATAGCTCTGATAATATTTCTTGAGGCTTTGCTAGAGCTGCATTCATCAACAACGGAACAGAGAGAGCCAACACCACATCCTGAAAGTCACAAATCACGCAGGAGCTGAATATTGAAATCACATTTGTAATTCTTCAGTAGACTGAAATATGTTTACATGAGAATCCATTCAGTAATTCTGAATAAAAAGTCTGGGATTGAAAATGAAGAATGTTCACATGTGACTTCTCAAGGAGGACAGACTGAATACTCAACCCATCTCTAGCACCATTTATAAAGTAGTTTAGAATTCATTATTTATATCAAATACCTACTGGAGGAAGAGGTTTGCACTCCAAGCTGTTAGCCTTTTAGGCATGCTTTCTTTACTTGAAGATTTATGTGAGTAACATACTACCAAGTCAAAAGATTATCCAAATTTTGCAGCCTAACATTGAGGTTTGGTTAGTTTATGTTATACCTCATCATGGATTTCAAGCTAGGATGCAAAGAGGGGCCAGTGCCTATTTCACAGTTAATATGAGTGGAAAGAACTTGATATTTAGGAGAAGAGACAGAGCCTGGCTGCTCCTGGTACAGAGGATCTGGATGGATTCTTGTAACAGCAAGAAAATTTGGTGAGCATGGATCTCTTACAATATTTCTGTGATAGCTTACACCAAATGATGTGCACTGACATGAAGAATTTATGGTGTAAGTCAACTACAACACAAGAAGAAATGAAAATCAGGAACTGAAGGCATGTGGCCATTTTTCTTGATAAATTTTTACATGTGAAAAATCAAATTGATGTAGACATCAGTACTCAAAGGGGTACTTGAAAACAGTAAGTCTGGAGACATTCTCATACAAGCAATAGAAATTAATTTCTTAGTTCAGTGATTCTGTAAGGTACTGAGAATTTTCTAGAAGCATGAAAATAAAGATGATCATTATCTCCTAGGAGACAATAATCTTCACTAGAATCATCCTCCTGAACATAGTTAGTAATTTTGTAGGGTTCAGTTATTTTAGAGGAAGAATTCAGAGTTTATCTGCACTTTTAAATGTTTCTGATGGGTGGATAATAACTGAAGCTTTAATATAACTTTTGAAACATCAGTAAAATGAAATTATTGGAGAGGGACCAATACCATTTATGATTATTTCTTGTTTATAGTCTTCTGACAAAACATAGAAACCATTTGGTATTTCTTCAGCAGCCTAATTTACAGCTTTTTTTTCCCCAGATTTGATGCTTTTGTCTCTACAGCCATTATAGTTCATCAATTCCATCAGAAATCATGTAACAATTTCACTTTTCAAAACAAAGACACATTCAGAACTCCCAACAGAAATCTAAAGGTCAGGCATTTACATTTTCACCAGTTAGCACCTTGCCAGCAAAAAGCTCCCATTGTCTGTTGAGCACATTCCTCATTATTCTGACATTTTTTACCCTTTAGAGGGTGATATCCCTCTTTTAATGAGCATATCAGTGGAAAGCAACTATTGAACAGAGTCATTTTCTCTTCATACTGAAACAAACAATTTATAATTTTAAAAATCATTGCCTTGTGTAACAAATGCAGAAGATAACATTTCTTTCCTCTGGAAATGCCCTTTCCTCTGCACCAGAGGATTGCTCCTATCCATCAATCTTGAAGTGCATCAGAGACTTTTGTTTCTTTGACCCAGGCTAATCTTAAATCATCAGCTTTGAGGCTGGAGAACATCCTTGCAAAGATTAATCAAGGTGTCAGAGAAGGAAAGAGGAGCTGATGCAGCGGTGCCGTGGCCATCTGCAACTGGGGCATTCCTGGAGGGCTGCTCCTGGGGAACCCTCTTCCTGCTCTGGATTAAAAGGGTCCTGACCAGAGCAGGAGGGTGGGCAAGAAGAGGGGAAACCCTGACATCCTGCTGGGACTTGCTCCTCCCTGTGCTGAACAGACTCGGATTTTGCACTTGAGTTCAGTAACAGGGATGGGGTTTCATACCCTTCCCTCTCAGATGAGTAATTACTCATTCTATCAGTTTGAGTGTTTTCAAATTCCCAGCTCATTCACATTCCTTCACAGCTGCTTTTCCCTGAGTCAGGACCCAGTGTGCTGCAGCAAGTGTCTCCAGGATTATCACACAGTACACACTTTATATGACACACTGGAGATTAAATACTCCCGCTATTTGTAAGAAAGTAATTTGCCAGATGGCATCTGCAGAACAGGAACCTCGGGCAACTTGGTAAACACTGTCCCTCAGTTCTCACCCAGGTACCAAGTGACTCACACCATGGGTGGCTCTACTCCCTCACCTTGGGCCTACTATTAAAACATAAAAGGTCTTCACTTAAAAGGATACAAAGATTAAATTCAGGGTAAGGGAATAGAATCATAGAATAATTTAGTATGGAAAGGCCTCTGGAGATCACCTGGTGCAAACCCTTTAGCCTAGAGTTATTTGTGTTTATGTCATACAACGAATCTATAAATCTGCAGGAGATAATCTTACACGGTCACATATGATAATATCCCTTATAGAACATAGAAATTAATTGAACTTATAACAAGTGTAAGAAAGCATTGACAACCTTTGTATTTTTGATATCTGATCTAATCATAGACTTTATCTGGGAAATGCATTCAAGCTCCTGGGATAAGTATTAACAATATTCCTCCTAAATATGAATGTTTTCCTGCCTCTCACGTGATGCAAGTCCCACATATCCCACTGACAGCAGGAATGAACAGTTACAATAAAAGAACAAGTATTTTGCTTTGTCTTCCTTCCTACAGTAGGCAAAAAGGAAGCTTCATTCAGTAACACCACAACACAGCTAAAGGAATCAAGAAGCTGTGTCATCCCACTCTTCCCCACACAGACAACAGCAGCCAAATGCAAATGACATTTAATTAAAACTCTCAAGTTAGTTTAAGTTTGGAGTGCTTCAACTGAAATACATTCTCTGACATAAAAAGAAAATTATAATCAGACAGTATTGTAGGACCCACTGACAAGAGATCAACGAATTTTCTGATGCTGCCTGCAGATTTCACTAGTGCTCTATTAAAAAATACCAATTAAAAATTATTTTTATGACCGAAATACAGCCAAGTCAAAATAAAAAAAATGGACAAGATCATGTTTAAAAATCCACAGATCCATCATTTACTGCAACTGTTTTGCAATAACTAAAAACATATCCTGATACATATTTAATTAAATGCTATGAAACCAATAAGCAAAATGCAATAAGGAAAGATCTAACGGCAGGTATAGTCAGGTACAGATCTGGTAAAGGTAATCTATTACCTCTAGTGCAAATGAATTAAACCAGACTCAAAAGATGGATTAGGATCAGAGTACAGCACTTGAATTAGGCATGAGAAGTTTTTGTGTCTACAAACCATAGCTATTACACCAACAGCAGTATTGGTTATAAACACTCTCAGTGGGAACCCAGTGGAAAGCTGCACCCTGACAGAGCTCTCTGGGCCTCCTCCTCAGCTGTGTCTTCTGGGGATCCACACCAAGTGCAACACTTGCAAAAAGGTGAAACTCTTTACATGCATCTGGGCACCAAAGCGCTCCCTACAGCAAAGCAGATTTACTTTGAAGAAAACTCTAGAGGAAGTCAGAAGATCCAGAAGTCTTATGGCTCTTCCAGTGACTCAATTCCAGCCCCATGCTGTGGTGCCTCTAACAGCCACTGCCCACAGTGCTTGATCACAGCATTAGCAGGCAGGCAAAAGTTACATACTGGAGTTTAGACTGGGGGACAGTAAAAAGAAACAGATTATTTGTGGTCCTCTTGCTTGCAGTAGTACCTGGTCAGCTCCTAGGAAGGGGATATAGAAGACAAGGCTGCAGCCATTCCCAGAATCCACACTGGGCAGTGGTAACAGTGACAAGGTGCCTTGGGGACAGCACACAGTTGTCTTTCAGTGTCACTCATGCACACAGGGGCTGCATACACCCACGAGAAACTCTGACTTCAACCCATCCATCAACAATTCTGGCTTCTACAAGAGTGTTGAAGTCCACCTACACTTTCCAAGAGGAGGATATAGAGTCACAAGTCCTCCAAACTGGTCTAAAAGATACTGCAACAAAAGCCCAAGTACATTTTCCTGACAAAGTTCTATCTGACACCTGAGAGCTACCAGCTCCAAGAAAGGCATATTGAAAAATTACCAAGACAGAATTAGGAGGAAGGAGGCACGTGGCCTTCCAGGTGTGGCAGCCTCTCAGGAGACATCCCATCACACCCCAGCCTTTCAGAAAGAGGATCCTGAATTTATAACATATGTAAGGCTGAGGAGCCACACAATCTGGTGTGCCAAGGCATCTGATTAGTTTCAGAAGGTGCAAAGATATAGATGGGAGAAAAAGGGGGGAGGAGATGGGGAAACCAACCCCAAAACAAGAAGAAAACTCTGTACATTATAATTTATGCATTTTCATCCAAAAGTAACTTTAACTTTTCTGAATAAATTGTCCTTTAGGGGAAGGGGGTTGGAGGGATGTTTCTAGAGTAGATTTTAAAGCTTTGTTTTTTGGCATTCTCAGTGGGGTTTTTTTCAGCTGCTGGATACCATCATGAACAGCTGCTCCCAGCCATAGTGCACTTACTGCTGCCAGACTGCACACTGAGAGCTGGAAATCTACTGTAAGAGGAGGGCTGGGGAGACTAAACCTCCTCAGACTACTTTTAAGGCTGATTTAGAACTCTAGAGGTTAATAATTCAATTCCAGTTTTTATTGGAATTTTTGCTGCTATGTTTGATTATGTGGCAGACCTTTAGTCTCAAGAAGAGAGGTTGCTCTCTTCAATTTGTCTTTTTGATATTTACACATGCAATGGGTAAAATAACATGGCAGCATGAATCCTGCAAAATTTTGCAAATAATGGAACTTTTCAGTTGAAGTTTTCATGCCTATTTACACCCCTGTGTATATTTAGGAAGGCATGATGGATAATGTGATTTATTGCAAATGTGTGCTTGTTATTGAAATACAGTCAGTAGTTAGAAGCTTTGAAACTCTGATATTTGTGTTTCTGCAGATGCTGAACTTTCTCCCTAACTAGTCCTATAAAAAGATTTCACTCTACAAAAATTAAGTGTCTCACTTCACTAAGTCTTTTCAATAATTTAAGCAGGATAAGAAGTTCATTATACAAGGTAGTTCACAAATGTTTAAAAGCTTAATTCTCTAGATTATGACTTCTGACAGGCTATATATATAAATTCAGCTAATGTATCCCTACAGAGAAATGTTATGCCTCAGAATAGAAAGTCTTTTGCAGGCAGCAGCTGGAGACAATATTTTCTTACCACGTGCAGTGCATGGAGATGCAGAGCTATAGGATTACTGCAGGCCGTTTTTGTGCTCTACAGTTCTGGAGTTTACAGTTTCACTGCTTACTACCAATTTGAACTTTCTCAAAGTGGAAGCTCAGGTTCACTTGTAGTCCAGAAATTGCCAAAGACTGGACACAGGATGTTTTTGAGCTTTAGCAAATCACAGCAAATATTCTATTGAGAATGAGCTAATAGGACAACTTGCAAAGGCACCTTTAACCATTATAAATCTTGGATGCTTATGAACAAACACCATCCCTCCTCCCTTGTGACAGGATCCTGATGGAGCACAGCTTGCTATGTCTCATAAGACTCCCAAACATAGGAGATTTACCTCCCTGAAAATACAAAAATACCATTAAAAATAACATAAGAAAGACTGAGAAACAGAACACATGGACTAGGAGACAAAATAGAAATTGCACAAGCATATGTCAATTAACTGCCCACTTTAATAGAATTATTAGTTATTAATAATACTTTCTTATAAAACAGATCACACCAGGGAAACAGAGGCAAAGGCAAGCAGACACAGAGCAAGTCCAAAGCCAGCCAGATCTATTTCATCTTCTCTCAAAGTTAGTACAAGTTGCAAGTGGGAGGTGCTAAGTCAGAGCAAGGTGCTGTGCTGGTATTCCAATTTCACAGCTGCTGTGAGGCTTCCCTAACTTGAGTGGAATTCTTCTGAAATCCACAGGTTGTAATCATTACCTGTAACTGTAAATGAAAGTAAAAGTGCACTGCCACCAGTTCCTTACAAGGAACAGCTACATTTGCTGACCTTTATTTGTTGTAGGTTCTTGATTGCTCCCAATACCTTTCAAGCTCTCCATAATACAAATTCTGTGGCAAACTCTTTGGAAACTTAGACTGACAAAGTCCATGGGAAAACTTTTTCTTGCTGAGCTTTTAATCACAAACATTGAGAACAGCCCTTCAGAGAGGACTTGGGAGTGCTGGAAATTCTTTGCTCTGAGCATGGTGAGATGGTGAGCCACTGGCTCAGATAAGCTGTGGATGCTCCATCCTTGCAAGTGTTGAAGGCCAGGCTGGTTGGGACCCTGAGTAACCTGAGCTAGTGGGTGGCACGCTGGCTCATGGAAGAAGGGTTGGAATTAGATAATCCTTAAGGTCCCTTCCAACCCCAACCGTTCTATGAAAAATGCTTTAAAAAATAGTAAAATTGTGCTGCAGATATACAAGTATATAAGCAGAGAAACTTTCAGTGTGTGGTGTGGGCTTGTTATCTCACTTCATCATGTCAAACACCTTTGACATGACATACTTCGTGAGGGCTGACGATCGCATCAGTCTTCTCCTTCTCGTTACTTCTGACATTTTCCATTATGTCTGTTCTCTCTTCCTCTGTCTGACGTGGGCAGTTTTCACAACAGCTCTTTCTGGTCTCCTGAAAACAGGAGATAAATACTTCTCTAAGTATACAGAATCCCTGTTGGAATAGGGAGATGTGGTGAAACTGATAATAGGATTGTGAACTTCATCAACAGCTCCTTTTTTTTTTTTTTTTAAACTGTAAAAAGAACAAATAAGGGATATTTACCACCCAGGAGCTCTGGCTTGTTGCAGCTGTACACACTGACTGGGGCTACCTCCAGGCTCTCCCAGTC
Source organism: Cettia cetti (assembly GCA_013401135.1). Taxonomy (NCBI): domain Eukaryota; kingdom Metazoa; phylum Chordata; class Aves; order Passeriformes; family Sylviidae; genus Cettia; species Cettia cetti. Next base: position 115,381 of record VZUI01035007.1, on the reverse strand, counting down.
CTAAATATTCCAGATGTTTGATTATCATATTTCCCCATCATTCACAATGCAATTATGAGCTTTGTTTGCTGCTGAGAACCAAGCAAAGCTTAAAGTTGGAAATTACAGTCACCAACACCTTTGTACTGACTGAATACAAACTTTAGGCTGCTTTTTTGTGTTTATTTTTAATGCATTCTGAATGCTTCCACTAATTCAGGAACTCAACTGATTAAAACAAGAGAAGGAGGACTTATTTTGCTAAATGTAATTCCTGTTTAGGGGATTTACTGAGCTGCAGGAGGCAATGAAACTGGGAACATTTAACGTCTTACAGCATCAGCCACAACCAGTGTCTAAATGCCTCCAGGTGGATGCTCTGAGGGCAGACAACAAGGCTGGCCTGTGTCCCACTCCTAACTGCAGACAGGGAGTTACATTTAGGGTTTAAATGTATGAGATTTAGTCCTTACACACATCAGAATAGGCTGTTATGTCTTAGACAAGCTTTTATCTTTATATGAGAGTCACATGTTAACTATAATTACAATCCAGGGTATAGTTTCTGGTTTTGTAATTGCATTACTCAGACTTAGGAAATACAGAATACACCATATTCATGTTCTCAGGGGCTAGTGATGCAGCAGCACCAGCTGTAGATAGGCAGCAATATAAAACCTCACAATAGGAGAATCTGTATTTTAAACTGGTTTCTAGCGCTTTTGATAATGGCTAGTTGATAACTGAACTGCCAGAGAACAGCTACTGTTCTGGATTTCTCTGAGCAAAAATGCTATTATTTTTCTATAGCTTATTTTACATCATAATTTCCCAGCATCCTAGATGAGACCAAGTATCTCTACGATGCTTGTGGCTCTTCACTCCTATTTCAATCATTTTATACATGGAACAAGTGGTAGACTACAGACACATTTATTGCAAAAATGGAAGTCTAATCTTTGATTTCATATTAATAGCTGAAATCAGTTTAAAAAATAAAAGACTATGGAAAAATATTTTCTCTTTAAAGTGGTGAAGGACAGCTTGCTTGTTCATTACTCTGTGCCACATTCCTTGATTTCTTTCAATTTGTCTTTCACACTGGAATCCTCTTAGCCAGTACATTGCTGTATTGTCTCTGGCTTTCACAATTCTGAACGACTTTCAAGAAGTTAATAGTCCTTTATAGATGTGTTTCCTCATATCCATCCCCCATCAGTCCTTTATAGATGTGTTTCCTCATATCCATCCCCCATCAGGACCCCAGGGAACAAAACATCAAGCTCTCAAAAGTTGTTCTGTTCTACTGTAGAGATGACAACTGCATTGCAAAGATTTCCCGTTGAGCTCTGAACATTGCCATGAAATTCAGAAATGCCTTTACATCGCTCTAGTCCTGCTGGTTTTATTCCACTTGCTGCCAACATTAAGTCGTTTTTACAAAATGAACAACTGAGAAAGGAAATACAAGTTTTTCATTTGGAATTCATCCACAGAAGCAGCAAGCCAAAGAAAGGAAGAAAGATGCATCTAATGCAGCTAACACTGAAGTAGCATTGTTTAAAAGAAAACAACAAACCAAGAGAGTCCTTTTGGTTGAATATATATAAGTTAGTTTTAAATGTCCTTATTTCTTTTCACTGAGAGGGCTTGTTCAGCATGATTTCAGAGTTGAATACAATATTAATAAACATTTGATGTACATAGATTTTTTTAGTAACAATATAGCACATATTAGATTTATTACATCTCCATCTTTTGGTGACAGTCTTCTGTGGAAAATATTTAGAGATATCAGTTCCAAATGTCCAGTTACTGATTTCTTTCTGAGCTATATATTTTTCTGTCACCTCTGTAACAGGATTTACTTGGACTTAGTAAAACATCCCATTTGATTCAAAGCTAACTGCTTTCATAATTTTGCATTGCATCGATAGTCACTTCAGCTCTGGGTCAGAGAAACAAATTTTTCATTGTGATTTTTCCAGTCAGACAATGAGCCAAAAATTCACAAGCCAGAATAGGCAGATGCAGCCTGGATAAGAACATTTACAAGGGTATTTTCATAGCATTTACACTGGTGCTGGTGCCAAATGAGCAGAAATTCCAGCAGTTCTCCTGATAAATCTGTTTCAACACTGCTTTATTCAGAATATCTTGTAAGGAGATCATTATTCCAGACCATTCTTGTATATTTTTCTAAATAATGATATTAAATCAATATATAAACATGGTAGGAGAAATGTCAATGCTGTACAACAGCTACTGCAACAGGATATGTGTCCCGAAGAGGCCACAGCTGAGGTTTATTAGTCCACAGTGTAACTCCAACTCAGCAGTTTCAATAGAGAATATTCCTCACCCCCTATACAAAGAGTACCTATTGTTTCTAGGTATGATATTCTGTATAAGAAACAGAACAGAGGGCAATACACATCAGGGCAGACATCCTGGTAGTCACAAAGTGAAACAGAAATATCTAATTTTAGTTCTGTAACAGCATTTCTGGCTCACCGAACATGTAATTCTCAGAGGATGAATTTCAAGTGTCGATAGATTTACTGCAAAGTAAAATTAAAGATCAGAAACTAACCTTCATTGCTGTTTTATAGATTATTTCCTGGGAGGATTTTTAGAAATCATATTTGAAGCAGACAGCAAGTGATTATCTGGAGTTCAAGTACTACATTCAATAGAACACTACTGTGATAGCAGGTTCTCTGCTGCCTTTTGGGCTGCACTGCAAAGAATGGAAAAGTAGCAGAAAAAAAAAAAAAGACATCCAGCAGAGAATCCTAAGGACACTGAAGGGAGATGCAAGCTGAAAATTCATGAAATGCTCTCAGCACAACATCACACCTGCCCTGAAGTGTGAGCCCAGGAGAAGAAAGGTAGCAGTTTCCCAAAATAAAACATTCCCCTCCAGATCAGTTGAGATCCTTTCTCCAGGCTGCTGAATTCCCTGCTCGTGGGAGTATTCAGCACCATCTAATCCCAGTGGAGAAGTGAAGTGCTGGCATGTTGATGTGAACAGCAGAATGGTTTTTGGGATGTGTCTTATGAGGAAGGTGGAGGGAGCAAATCAATGTCTCCATCTGAGCTTGGTTTTCTCCAAGCTGAAAGGTTAGAGAGACAGCAAAGATGCTTCTCTGACTTAAGAGCAGCACTAGGGCACTTCAGAAGCAGAATAATACAAATTCCACAAAAATTATATCTATCTATATATATATAGATATATGTATGTATATCTTAGAGAATATTCCCTGCAAGTTAGAAGTGATGTACAAAACAAAGACTTTTTCTGTCTGTTGTATATGAGGTCAGCTAAGGTGAGCACAAGGCATATCATAACCTCAAAAGCTGGGAATTACTAAGAATTACTATATCACATGGTACCACACAGCCCAGAAATTTAAAGCCACTTTCTCAATGGTACAAAAAAACCTTGGGAAGAAAGTCTTTCTTCTTGTTGCTCCCGCAGTATTTGTAACAATTTAAAATGTCATCTATAATTTGCTGATCTGGTGATATATGTAATACTCCTCATTAGAGTTGAATGGCTAGCTTGATATAGTCATAAACAAGTCATGCCTGGTAATAGGAGCCCTAAATTAGGCAGCTACAAGACAAACAAAAAAACATCTTTTGTTCTTGATCCTGCTCTTGTGCACAGAAAACCAATCGTGCACTGAGCCTTTGGTTCATAAATAAACCAGGAAAGCTCAGACTGAAATTTCATATTTAGTCACAAAATGCAGGCACTTTATACATTCATTGTGTGTGTCTCGTCTGCATTTACTCTCAAAGAGCTCACATTTGCACAGAAGACACTGCCTTGTTTTAATTAATAATTGACTTCCAGCTATCTTTGTCTGTGGAATGTGCATATTTTTACATTTGCAAGCAGACCTTTAAGAGAGCTTCTAAAAACTCACAGCCTTTGGTAATGTAAGGAAATTTACAGAGTGCAAAAGAAAATAATTAAACCTGTATAGGGAAATAATACACAGTTAAATTATATTATCACAGAAAATAGAGAAATAAAAGGTCAGCATTTAACAAAAACACCAACAAAAAAAAAATGCTTCGGAGAAAATAGAAACAGTCTCAGCAGGTATGTGAGGAGTTATTCCTCTACTATTCAGGGAACAAGAGCATGAAAGAGAAAGGGGTTTTTTTTCAACATTTCCAGGATAACACAGTAACGTTTGAAAGGAGATGGTCTTTCATGTACTAAGATAAAAGTTCTCAGTCTGCTGTAGCCAAAGTCTCTTTAACCATTGGCACTGTTACTGACCAAAAACCCTTATTCTATTAATGAAATGAGGCAAAACGTGTGTAAAACCTCAAGTGTAGCTGATGAGCGGACAGTGCAATTCAGAAAGGAGTGAGTGTGTGAAAACTGCTCCCAGCTACCCTTTCCACTTCACTGACCAGGAATCAGCTGCTTGAATCTTTTTGGGTCGCCAATGACTCCACAGGCACTTCATCTTAAGGCGTGAACAGGAGGGGGAAAAAAATCCTGGTCTTGCTGTGGATGCTCTTGGTTCAGCTTTTAGCCCAACCACAGCTTGGCAGGGTTTCCACCAAAGCCACCTTGTGACCCAGGTGACAGCCTCCCCCCCTTCCAGGGCAGCACCGGCATTTTCCGATCCTGCTGGGCAATTGACACAATTATAGGTATTTCTTCTTCCCCCTGACCAGGCAGTGCCTACACAGTGCCAGTACCACAGGTTGCCTCACTCTTGGAAACCCTCATTGCCTCATCTTTGCCAGTTCCTTTCTGGCACTGATCTCTTGGGACAGAGACACATTTCTCACTTTGCTTTTCAACTCACCTGACCATAGGAGGGAGGGATTCAATTCATTCTCTTTATGAATATGCAGCTCTAATTAGCTAATAAGCAAGTTTCTTGGAGCCTGAGATTCTGGCAGTAGCTCTGGTGTGTTGTCCTACCTCAGTAACTCCCCTGTAGCAAACTTGGAGTTGAAGCACATGTCACTGGGCCTCTCACTGATATCACCATCTGTGGCAGCTTCTTTTATTCCTCAATTATGCTCGTGCTATCTGGGCTGAAAAAAAAACTTTCTAGTTCTTGCCAGTCTAAGCATATGCCTGTGTATTTATTCAAGTATTTTTTAACGATCTGAGTTGACAATGCCATCTTTCATATCATTTCACTGCAGTTTCATTAATATGAGGTGTCTCATGCTTAATGGGAAAGAGTGGAGGTGGGATAAAACTTCCTTATTTACAAGATTTTCAGAGCAAAATGAAGCAGCAGAGTGTTCCAGTGAATACAAAATCTCCAGAGTGCTGACTGATAGAGTGATTTCAGTCATAGCACTGTCATTAGAGAAGCCATCTAATTCTGTTCCTAAATAAAAAAAGACAGAGAATAGTGAATTACTGCAGCACTACAACATCAAACTGACCTTTCTTTCCCTGTGCTGGCTCAGTTGCTCTCCTCAGTGAGTAGAACACAAAGATATATACATATATAGAGAGATAAAGATACAGCTATAAACATACATGATACAAACACATGTTTGAAACTCCACAATTTATTCTCTCACCCACCCCGGGGTGCCAGAAATACCGAACCCCTCTGCAGGTGTTTGTCAGCCACATCCTGGGCTAGTCCTTGGTACAATGAGACTTGAGTGAGCTGCTGCACCCCTTTTCCTCAGCTACATGCCTGTTCATTCTCTAGGAAAAAGCACATTTATTGAGGCTGCCTGCAAGCAGTTCAGAAAATGGTCAACTCATCCCTACTCTTTCACTTGAGCAAGATCAATTTTGATGTTCAAGAACAGTCTGTGGTAAATGAATGTGATCTTGTGGAAGGAGACACCAGCAGAGTACAGGACTGCACTGCACAATTGAGAGAGATTTCTTTTTTATGGAACCTCTGAGGAGAAACATTTCTGACAATAGCTGCCATGCTATTGTCAGCCCGTTTAACCTCCATAGCCTTGGGTTACTGTGCCCTGGGCTGCAGGGGAGATTTAGTTTAGTTTTAACTACACAGGACAGACTGGTGCTAGATTTTACATCCCAGCTGAAGAGGCATAATCTATTAACTGGAGCAACTGTACCTCCAAGGGGTTTTGTATCTGCCAGAACCCAGTTTTGTAACACAAGTAGCATCATTTACATCCCAAGAAAGCAATCAGAATGGAAGCTTCTTGGAAAACACAACTGATGATTTAGCATTTTTTTTACATATGAAATCTTAATTAAGATGTTTTGAGAATTAAGAATTTCTCCATAAGAGCCATTTGCTGTTATCAGCTGCTTTTGCTGCTTGGTCGCAGATATCATGTTGTAGATACCCACAGAGTTTTTATTAAAAACCTGCTACACTACCAGCCAAACTAAGCTGCTGTAAAAAGTGTGGACTCACCACTGTTTTAATTACACTGCAGACATCCTCAAACTGATAGTTAACAACTGAATTTTGTGATCCTATTGAATTACAGAAACAAAAATAGAGAACCTGTTCCCCTAATCAGGAATCTGCCAACCTGAGCACAAGTGGACTGCAAAACATTATAAATTAACATTTATAAACATTATACTCTTAAAGAACACATTTTAAAAGTGTTTATAAAGTGAGTGAATAAGTACATAATTTTCTTTTTTTCTTTAATAGATTTTTTTTACTATATAAGTATGTAAAAATAAATAAAATAGGTAAATCAATTTCTGTAGGAGAGAGTGAATATTCATTCAAGCAGAATAGTACAGAAAATATCCAGTATCAGTGATGTGCTGGCTATCAGAAATAGAGATGTTGCTTTCAGCTCCTTGTAGAAGAGGCCAAGTGCTAATTACTGTCATTGATGTGAAAATGAAATTAAATCCACCAAAGCAAAAGAGTATAGAATACTTGCAAATATACACAAAAGAGCAGGTTTATACAAATGTAACTGATATGGCCCATTATGCTAAAAAAATACCTTAAACAGTAAAGATAGATGACCAGGCCAGATGGGACTCTGAGCAACCTGATCTAGTAGAAGATGTTCCTGCCCATGGCAGGGAATTGGAACTAAGTGGTCTTTAAAATCCCTTCCAACTCAAATCATTCTATGATTCTTTGCTTAGAACTCGTTTTCAGTTGTCCAAGGCAGCTCAACTTATGATTAGGTCTAGAAGTAATTATCTACTAATGCACCTACATTTTTTTCATTTTCCTGATTGTAATTACAATCTATTTGCAATATTAGAGTAGAAAAGCCCATTCTCCACACTAACAGTACACATCAGAGAATTAGGAACATTTTTTAAGAGCACAATCACACCACCTCAGTTTTAAGAATTTCTCCCTGAAGGTTTCCAAACTGTGTAAATGAAGGGACAGTAGCATAATCCTCTCTAAATGGGTTTATGTGATGCTGCTAACGCTGCTTTTATATGATGCTGTTAATGCTGCTTTTGCAGCATTAACATACTTTGGTGCTTCAGATGAGATCATTCCAAAGCTGGAAGTGCATGTAGAGGTCGTGTCTAGGTCAGGGACATTAAGTTATTTTGCAGCCACACTGTTATTCCAATTCCTCATCTACTATTGCCATTGTCTGACAATTTACTCTTTTCAGGGAATAAACATAAGAGGGTATGTGTACTCTACTATACAGGTCAAAAATAGGGTTTTATTCTGGAGGTAAGGACACTCAGATTCTGAACCCTTTGTTGCAAAGAACATGCAGAACAAGAGACTCAGAATGAATTTTGGGTCAAGGATACTGCATAAAGACCCTTTATGACCAAAGTGCTAAAGGAGTTCTACTTTGACACCATTCACTGTAGAAAGGACTCAAATCTTAAGGTTGTAGCGAAAAGATGACATAATAAATTCAAGGGTATCAAGAGTTTATATTATGGTGAGAATTAAATGTTTATATTATAGGACAGGCTAAATTTATCCTGGCATCATTTAGAGCCATGGCTGGAGAGAGCTCATATAGGTCAAGAAAATAAGTCTTAAAAGTATTTTTCAATTATAAACTATCCTGATCTGCTGTTTTCAAACCTGTCATCCAGTGGGATATGTTTTCCTTATTTAATATATACAGTTCTAATCACAGATGATGAGAAAGTAACATCAACCTTCTTCAAAACAAACCCAATCACAAATTTCCAGCTACTGATTGTTACTTTTTTGTTCTATTAATTCTCTGCCACATCATCTTTCTATGCTTTTACATGGTAGAATCACATCTATTGTTATGTTGGGATTAAATATATTTTAGCATTTCATGTTTATAAAAACTTTCATTGTTTTTAATAGCCTTTGAGCAAGGTGTTGAACAAGTGAGCCAAAGAAAAACAAAAATCCTAAACAGAATTAAATCATGTATGGTTATACACAAAACATGAAAGAGTCTGTATGAAAACATTAAACTGAGGACATGAGTTTTGATCACATAATGTTTACCCCATATTTATAGAACTCAAATCCTGAGATTTTCATCCTAATCTTCAATAAGAGTTAATAGTGGTGACTGCATTACAAACTGTCTTCAGTGCCCAAGCTGTCATCCTCCATAAACAAAACCAGAACAATCAAAATAAGTAATTTAAGAACTAATACAATTTTTAAATGGTTCTGAGATTAGGTACGTAGTAAGAGACATATACCAATTCATTTATTTAAATACATATCTTATTTTTCAGAACCATATGTAGAATTTTATCTGATTCCAAAAAACCAGGTCATCTGAACAGTCACCCTCATTCAACATAATTCCACCTTTGCTAAATAATACCTTCCTTAAGGACTTTCAATAAAAGATCAAAACCTTGACTATGAAAATAAACAATTTGGACTCTTAATCTGGTAATGTAAAACAAGAGGAAACAACAGACAATTGTTATGCCCCTCCAACAGTTTTGATAAACATTTCTGTTATATTCTTTAGAGTACCAGTTCCTTTCTGTGCAGAAAACCACACTTTCAGGACTTGAAAATTATCTTAAAACTCTCACAGAATTGTATCTTTTGGATACGATTTGATTATTATGCATTCAGATCTTTTTTCTAGCTCTGTCAGAGATTTATCTTTTAAAGTGTGTTTATTCCTTTGCCTGTATTTTTCTTCTTCTAAATGTCTGATGAGTGTCTGCCCAATCTAGAAAAATTCTACACTAACAAAAATATGGAGCTAATGGGACCTAGTTCCTTTTCTGGCTACACAGGTGTGCAACTGTGAAGCGCAGGATTTAATAATGATATTTGGAACAAGAACAATAAAGTCTGCAAACACTGGAAAAAATGCATATTCCTTTTGTGTTCCAGGCTGGCAGAGTACAGATTATTTAAACATCAGAACCTGCATAACTTTCTGTTAAAATAACTTGCATCATATTCCAGACACAGTTATACTTCCAGTTGTCTTTTACACATAAAGTATCATCATGCACTTTCCATTTGTCCCAAGTGAAGACATAATAAAAGAGAGAACCAACCCACAGAACCAAACTCGTTCCAGAGATCACCCGCTTTTTTCTCTGAAATTGAAAGCAGACTGCTTCAAGATACTTGAATATCACCTTTTACATGAGGACAAATTATTTCTATGTTGCCACATCCATGTGCATTTTATTATTGAGAAACATAAGTTATATCAGGATACTGCAGTTAAGGCACAACAGCTTCTGGAAACAGTTGAATTTTTCTTGGATTTTTTTCTTTAAATAAACAGGACTTTTAAGCTAAGGCATGACTCACTCCATATTTTGCTCTGGTCAACTCTGCCTTTGCTATATTAATAGCAATAAATTGGGTTTTTTACTCTTAGGACAGCACAAATGGGAGTACAGAAATCTCTCTCATAGCAACAGAATTAAAGGCAAAGATAATTCAAAAGCAGACCCAAGCAAAACTGTCAGAAGCAAGATTCCCAACATATATAAACATTTGTGACAAGCATGCAAGAAGTTAAATGCTTGTCTCCAGCTCTGTATCTCAAACCCTTATCTGAGATTAAATAAGAACAGCTGTTAATTTCACTGAGGGTTATCCTATTGCTACACCTGTAAAAGAGTTTCTAAAAGGCAGGTTCAGAAACAGCTGCCTTGTAACAGCTTGCCTGTTCCAGTTGACTCAGAACAATGTTTTATATTCTGCATTTCCTACAAAGGCTGTCCCCCATTCCTGCTCACTGATAAGCTGCTGATTTTTCCACATAAAATACCACCACTTCTCAATTTATTTCATTGCTTTTCCTAAACAGACTGCATAGTGAGCCTGAGTTGTCTGAATGTTCCATGAAACAAAACCATAAAAATAGTGTAGCAGGAGGTGAGGAACCCATACCACTTCAAAGAACAGTACATCATGTGCTGGGAGGAAATGAGGGAACAAAATCCATCATTTACACATCATGTGTGCAGTAAACATCTAAACAAGAGACAGCACTTTTGTTACAATTGTTTATTTTGAAAGTGATCTGATCTCTTGGAATTTCACTTGAACTGGTACCAGAGGAATCTCTTATTCTAATTCAGCACACGCATCATCTTGGCAATATAGCAAATAATATCAAGTAAATCTGTCACTATGTGTGTGTTATGATTGGGGATCATGAGACCGAAGTCAACATAAAAGGAACTCAAGTTATGGGAGAGAAAATACTTCAGTATTAATTCTCTGTTGAAGACAACCAAACAAATTTAAAATTGCTAAACCAAATGATTTCACAAAGTTCCTTGACACAGACTAAGCAGAGATGAAAGAAATCCTGCTGCTATTCCCTAAGATTTTTGAAGTCATATACCATTGTGCAGTCAAAGGATTCATCCCTTTGGTAATGCAATTCCAAATTATTAAGAAGTCAATCAAATAAGTGCTAAAAAATAGTTTCTACGTATTCACAATGGTCTTATTAAAAGATGAGAATTGCAAAAAAAGAAAAGACTGCAAAACCTCTCATCCAAGCCCTCTGTCACAAGGAGATATATTATATAACTCATTTGTAAAAGGATCAGAACCTTAAACAACCTCTAAGTAGTTAGTTTTGTCCCAGACCTTCTTCTTACCAACCCTGCTCTATATTCCCAGCTGGATTTACTATTTACAGTTAAATCATCATTATTGTTCCAACATTATCGTGTTGTTATCTTGTCATCTCAAACTCTGCACTCCCTATTATACTCCAATAAAAGTCTTTGACTGAAAAAAAAGTTATTTCACATCTTTCTCCTCCTCTTAGCCTGCAAGAATCATACTAGCTTGTAAAGGATGAGTTAGATTTGACAGAATTGTTTATTGATGTCCAGTCATAATTTGTGTTCAGATGTGTTAAGTACAGTAACTTTGCACAAGTCCTTGAGAGTGAAATGGGTCTTGCAGAGCTTCCACCAGAGATGCTTTTGGAGCTGTCCCACTTGGCTTTGGGCAGGAATCCATAGGCTTCAGACTGAGACAGCTTCTCAAGAGAGCACAAGTGATGCAATGGTTACTGAGAATCAATAGCAGAAAACCTTACAGTGCCATTGCAATGCAAGTGCTTCTCAAACTGGAATGCAATTTAACCACCCCATTGACATTTATATGGAAATAAAACACAGCCCAGTGAGGGTAAATGTGAATATTTATGCTGATTGCCTTTTATCAGCTTTTGTCCCTTTCTTTGTCATTTTTCTTGAATGCAGTAAAGTCTTCCTGTACTAACACTGAAATCTGTTATTGCATCAACAAAAGAATGAAAATATGAGGAAAGGGATGAAAGAGGAGTAGAGCACTGTGAACTCAGCCAATATGGATTTAGCTGCTTTACTGTACATTACTTCTTAGGCAAGTCTTCCTTTAGCTGCTTTCGTGTCTGTAGCCAACTCTGTCTGTATTTCATCATAATCTCGTAAGAATGAACTACTGAAGGTCATGAGTCAAAAGAGTTTGGATAATCACTAACAGAGAGCTTGAGAAGAAGTTTCAAATGATGCAAATACAATATCAAAATAGTAGCTCAGGTTCTGAAAGCTGGTCTACCCTGACAATGCTGTTTCCAGTTCAGGACTGAGAGCTTGTTCACGATTCTTCACCACAGACAACCAGGCACTGCCTAGAGGAATTGTGTTCCCATTAATCTTAGATATATACCTGGCTTTATTAGGCTCATAATAAAAAAAACTCCAAGAGTTTTCTGTTTGTTGATCTTGTATTAGTCCATAAAACTGCCTCACCATCTGTTTCCTCACTACTTTAATTATATATAAAATGCAACTAGGAAAAAAGTTGAATAGTATAGATGAGAAGAAAGGAATATGCAGCAAACATGAACATAAAAGCCTGAGAAGGGAAAAATTTGAAGTCATAAACAGATCCTATGTAAATCAAGAGTTCACAGTTGTATTGTAGACATTGGAACTCCCATAATGCGATTGCATAGCTCTGCGTGCTCATTTTGAGAGCTAAAAATCTTAGCATTGCATCATTTAAAAAAATAAAGCCAAGTTTTTCCCTTAATTTTTATTTTTAAGTTGCACAAAACAGGAAGATTTGTGGAGCATAAAGCCATTTGGAAAAGGCTGCTTAGCTGGTACTCTAATACATCAGCTGCTGGGGATCTGGAGAGCAGCCAAGCCTCCCAAATTCAACATGTTCAGCAGCTCTCCCTGTTCCTTCTCCCAGCACAGGAGGACAACAGCTAAAACTTAGAGTGCTCAATAATGCATCTTTCATAAAGTTTGCTTTCCCAACCTATTAAAAACATTTAAATAGCAGATCAGTACTTCAAGATGTCCTAAACTGCTGGGTTTTGTTTTTATTTTGTTTTTGAACACTTCAATTAAATAGCCCAGTGGGAAAGTTCAGGACAATTGGCCATATTTTTGGCATTACAATCATAAATGCAGCAAGGTGTTATACTGTTTCTCCTCAGCTATAAAGAAGATGCCCATGAAACCAGAAATCCTGTCATTTCTGTACCAGTGCTCTCTGAAATTTCTTTATAAGCTTTCTGTCTTAAAGCTTCCATTTTACAGAAGCTTAAATTTAAATGCCTGTGTTGAGATAATTTCTGTGAACAGGGATGCATTGTAATATGTCAATTAAAGCTGAAACATCTCGGTAGGATCTTTGGAAAATAAATGGAACAGCACAGGTCTGTGTAATGAAGAAATACTTTCTTCATGTATACACATTAAAAAAAAAAAAGAAAATCTGATCACTCCATTTTTTTTCTGCTCACTTTCTCACAAGAACAGATGTTATAAATATTCCTGAAAAGTGCATTTGGGACTCAAGTACCTTAAATATTTGTCAAAAGCAAACTTATAACTATGAAATGGTTTTAGATAAAATCCTTTTATTGCATAGATGACAACAAAGAGTTTCTGTGATTAATCGTTATAGTTTAAATACTGTTGTCAAAATGTTAAACATTTACAAAGCACTGGATGTTGGCTTTTCATATGCAAGAACAAATTTGCAAATCACTGTAATGAAGAAAATAATTACAGAATTATATAGTATTGCACTAAATAGTAATGTTCCAAGTGTGACCATGTGTTCATTCTCATCTGCCCATCAGCACCTGAAGGTGATCTGTTAGTCCCAAGTGCTTAAAGATTTAGCATAGGTGAGCATGGTTACAAATCTATATACATCATTTATTAAAATTTAAAAAAAGTCAGCTTTATGCTGAACTAGAAATTTACATTAATATGCTCTTACAGTAATTTAATTAAATGCTCATTACTAAGTACCACATCTAAATAGTGTGACTTGTACAAAATTGAATTTGGAACTGTTCAGAAACAGCAGCAGAAAAAATTATTTTTTTATAAAATCCTGTTAAATCAGCATACTCCTATGGAAATGTCTATTACTACCCATTATCTGATCCCAAAGGATAAACTTAGAGAAACTGTTATTAAGTTTTGAACTCAATGCAATTATAAATATGTAAATACTCTGACCTCTACTCCTTGTTTTGCTTTGGAGATATTACCTAAAGGAACTGTTGCATTTTTTTAATGTATCAAATAATGAAATACTGACACGTTTCTCAGTTTTTCTTAAGCAGTATGTACCATTGAAACAAATAATACATTTTTCCTTCATCAATTCATGTTTTTCATGACTTGCACATAGGTTGTCATGTTCTCAATCACAATTTTTTCCATTTCTATATTGCAAACCAATAGGGAATGTTGAAAATTATTAACTAAATTGTTAAACTGTGGTTTACATGAGGAAGTAATTTACCTTGCAAATCTCCACTACCAACAAACTGGGTTTTTTTTGAAGTCCTGGCATGTGTAAAATTAGCTGTTACAGTATTACAGGGTTTGAGCAATAAACTGCTGTATCAGGTAAATTTATTACACTTTGCCTTGCTAAGAAACAGCACTTATTATTGTAAGAGGTTAAGTAAATAGCACCTTAAAAATAATAATAATCCTTCAACAGTTATTGTAATAATTGTACTGGAGATTTTAATTTCAGCTGCAGTTGTCAACAGTAACAAGGTTATCCTGACCACAGGAAAACTGGTTTTATTTCTCTCCAATTATTTGGTCTAATGGCTTCATAGGCAAGAATTGGCTACATAGTGGTTACTACAGGGAAGAGAGACCAAAATTCTCAAGGTTACCTACCTTACCTAGGACAACAATATTAATTTCTAGTCAACAGAATAAAAAGCTGCATTTTCCAGTGAATTGCTCCCCTGTGTATCTCTCCAGCAGAATCTGACAATTTAAGCTATTCCACTGCATTGACTTTCACTTTGGTATCCAGGAAATTGCTATCAACTTCTAGTTTCAAAATGTTTCACATACCATAGGCTGAGGAGCCAGAAATGTCAACCTGACACACAGGAAAGTATGTTTTTCTTTTAGCAAAGTTAAAATCTAACTTAAAAAAAAAAAAAAAAAGGTAGCATCAAACCGCTTGCTTTGCCCAGCAAATAAAGTCTGCTCATTAAAAAAAGCACAGAGGTATCCTTTGGGTTGCTTTTCTCTTTTGTAGCATGGCCACTTTAAATTGGTGAGACAGATTTTATATTTGGTGTCAGCCACTCCCACGGCTTTGCAGTTACGTGTGTGGAAGATGAACAGCAGGCACTAATACGAGTATCATGACTCTTTTCAGGCAGTAGGTGAAACCTTGAAGAAAAAGTGGCTCTGTCTTCAAAAAAGTGACCTGACCTTTGCTTTGGTGGGTTTTTACTCTGCAAGAAATAAAAAGCACTGCATGCTTTCCAATGCATCCTTTCTAGCTGATAAATGATTTTGTTCTAGCACTCAGCACAAAAGGACTACATTTTATAAAGACCAATAGCATGCTATTAGTGCTAGCTAATGATAGCTCATGTGTCATACTGGAAACAAGCTTCATAGACCTGGAATATGTCATATGAATCATGAACAAACACGTAATTGGCCCAGAACCTTTGATATGCTTACCAATTAAATGTAATTCTCATTGAATTTAATATATTTAATTTTACAATGACTTTGCAGTTCTTTGGATATCAAAGGCATCACAAATCCAGCATGCTTATCATTTATGACACTTCTGCTCTGAGAATTTCTTGCAGCATGCAAAGAACTCTCTGTAGGGTATCTGTGATGTGTTGCACAAGCAAGCTAATCTAATATTGACCTGACCAGTAATGAAACCTGTTTAGAACCTGCAATAGTACATAATGGTTTTACCTGCAATTGATGAAATGTTCCTTAAACAATCTGTAGTTTGGTATAAGCAATAGTGGGGGGTTTACTTGACACAGAATACACTGCTAGTAAAGATAATTCTTGTATATGATGTCTTAGCAAAGAACCCCTTCTGTTAATAGACTTTCCAGGATTAAAATATATTTAAGTCCACTGTAAAATACTTCTTTTATGGAGCCAGATCCTGCAGTCTTTGCACAGCTAAAACTTCCATGGAAATCAATGGGAGCTTTTAAAGTATAATAATAAGGACCTGCCCAAGGTCACTGGCATAATACAGCTCTGCTGTGATGCTTTATGTGTAAGCTCCAACCTTCTCTGTCACTTGCAAGAGGCAGAGATCAAAATAAGACCAAAGATCAAGATACAGAAACCCATGCGAATACAAGATGACAAAGACCCTTATTAAATAAAAAGAATGGCATCAAACGGCGTGGAGCATAATATTGGTGCACTTTTTCTTTGGATAATTTATACTAAATAAATTTTAAATATCTTAACCTTATCCAGAATATTTACAATGTATTTAGAGAAGTTTAAGAAAAGTTAAGTTTATAAAAAAAATCCTTACAGCAATTTCTACAACAATGATCATTTTGTGGAGAGCGGTAGCAATGCCTACGATGGCAGAATTTGGCTCCGTATGTTCTGTTAGAAAAAAACCCAGACTGTTTATATGATGTAAATTGCTTTTTAAAATGTTACTAGAGCTATAAACTCTGTGGGATCAGATTATACATTCAAATTTCAGGGAGAGTTTGCCTCAGTGAACAACAAGGAACTGTGCTTTATTTGAAAACTTGATGCTATTTTTAAGAAAAAAA
Organism: Cettia cetti; assembly: GCA_013401135.1. Classification (NCBI taxonomy): domain Eukaryota; kingdom Metazoa; phylum Chordata; class Aves; order Passeriformes; family Sylviidae; genus Cettia; species Cettia cetti. The sequence goes on along the minus strand of VZUI01035007.1, from coordinate 98,887 downwards.
CCCAAAAAACCCACAAAGAGGTATTTTGGGTATAAACTTTTGGATAACTAAAATTAAACCAAGGGGCTGATCCTCCAGCCCTTACTGTTCTGGGGATCCTATCCTGCAGAAGGTTGGCACGGGGGAACTTCCAGCAGGCCTCGGCCCAGCAGGAAAGTGCCGGATTCCTGTTGACTTCATTGTGGCAACTCTTAACGAGCCACCAGACCACGGCTAGACCCCAACTGCCTCCTTGACCATTGGGTTGACGGACCATTCGTTATATTTCTATTATTTTATTTTTTACTGTTTTTAAACAGTGTGCGTAGGTGTGTTCTGCTTCCAACCGAGCTTCGCTTCCAGGCGCGGGCGCGGCCGGCGTCGCGCCGGGCCGGGTGGGGAGCGCGTGGCGGGAGGCGGTCGGAGCCCGCTGCTGACTTGGCGCCATTGTTGGTTTCGCTGTTGTAGGGCAAAGGCGCTAGGGCGGCCGATAAGGCTGTGGCCATGGTGATGAAGGAGATTCCGAGGGAGGAGTCTGCAGAAGAAAAGCCCCTCCTCACTGTGGCATCCCAGGTGGGCGGAGCGCGGGGCTCTGAGGGGGCCGCGGGCGCTGCGCGAGTCCCCGGCCCTGCTGGGTGACCCATCCCATGCCAGTGGCGTCCCGCTGCTTCACTGAGGGGGGAAAATAGCCTGGGGTAAATACTGGGGGTTTAGATGTTCTGACGTGAAAAATTTAAACAAAAATGCGCTTTTTTCCCCCAGTTCAGTTACCAGAAAGTTGTTTAAAGCTGGTTTAAAATCTCAGTTCTAGTTCATGCCATCAATTGTCACGCCATAAATACTCATTTGCAACTCATATATAAAATATTCCCATTCGGTGCATATGTAAAATAAGAAACAATCAGTTCACCGTAGTGTCATTTCCAATATCTCAGATCCCATTCCTCAGCTCTCACTGGGATTCTGCTCCTGGTCTGGAACAGAATATGTGACTATGCACATCTCATTGCTTTCATTTCTACATCTTCAGTCAAAGGAAGGATCTATGTCCCCACCTAAACCTTACACATACCTTGGAGAAGCCACCAACCATTTGGTGGTTCCATTAGTTTCTTAAAGACAGCGACTGAACACTACTGTAAACCACAGCACTCTCATACGAGAGTGAATTTTATTCCCTCATGTTGCTCACGTACATCAACTTGGTCCCCAGGCAAGAGCATTTAGTTTATTGCCCATATTTACTGCACAAAAATACTTCCAGCTCATCAGGAATGGAAATTGCTGGAAGCTGTTTTTACATGAGAGCCGTAAACGGAATCCACAGTCCTGTTTTATTCCTCTCATGATTTAGGATAACAGCTACTGTACTTTAGAAAGTTCTAAGATGCACACACACCAGCACGTACTTCTCTAGCTGAGCATCGCAGATGTGCTGCACTAATACACATTCTAGAAATACCATCTACTAATTTGGAAACCAGGTCTGGCACCTCCTCCTCAGCCCCTGTTGAACACCAGGTTTTGTTCATGGTGAACTTCAATGTCTGTGAAGAAATTTCACAGAGGAAAAAGATGCTCTGTTTAAGGCATCATTTCTAATTTTCCACTAAGTGATTAACAAAAAATTAGAAATCCACATAAAATACCACCCCCTCTAAACCTTCACTGCATCCCAAAAAAGATTGACATGCAAAACTTCCATTGGCTTCAACAGGGCCAGGAGTTCAGCCTGGGTTCATTAAATGTTCAACACACCATTTGTAGTGGCTGTCTGTCAGTCTCCTCAGCAATAGTCTATGATAAATTTATGAGTAAAATGCTTGTGTCTGTTAGTCAGTGTAATTTCTTCCACTAAACACAAATACCTACTTCCCTGCTATGCACCAAAGGGGTGCAGAAGCCAAAAGGAAGCAGAATCAAGTGAAAAAGTGAGTATTTTCCATAGCCATCTCTGCATCATGTATGTGTGATGTGCAGTTGTACGACCATGTTGCATATGTCATTTGTCCCCTAATTGTCTGGCTGAAGTGTTGGTTTGAGATGCTGTCACTGCAGTGTGTCTGTGTGAACCCCTCATCCCTCCATCCACGCTGGAAAACGCTCTGCTGTGTCACCCATCCCCATCCCAGTGTCTATCTCTGCTCTTTACATGATGAAACAGATGGATGTGGTTGCTGCTCACGGGGTGGAACAAGTTCCAAATTGACTGCAAACTTCCCAAGCCAGATGGGCCAGGAGAATAAAGCCTGGCCTTTCCAAATTCTCACTGCCGCCAAACTCAGCATGGGCAGGTCCACACCTTAGCATTTAATGTATTAAATATCTATGCTGCTCCAACCTTACAGCTACCTAAGCAAAAAACCTGCAACTGAAATGCAAAGATCAAGCCCAGACAGAGGAGCACTGGCTTTTCTAAGAGAAAAAAAAAAAAAAAAAATGGAACCCCCTCCCATTTCCAAAATCCTTGATGAATGGAGGATTAATTATGTCTGACTGTGGAGACAACCTCCTCAGGAAGCGTAATTGGAATCTGATACACAAAGAAGAGTCTCTAAATCTGCTTTTTGATAGTGATAATGTACATAGGCCCCTGAATTTGTAAGTTAAAATACATCTCTTTGCTCTCTTCCTCTGGAAAGTGGTAAAAATACATCAGCACAGAAAAAGACAGACAATAGTCCTATTATATTGTAAGGCTCCTAGCAAAGCCCAGCTTTTAAAATATGACACCTATTTTTTGAACAAATACTGTGAATTAAATTTAAATTATTTTTCCAATTCACAAAGTATTTTATACCATCAGATATGGTTTTATATCATCAAAACTGGAGGTAAACCTTCAAATAACATGAACCAAAAAAGTACTGCAGACTCCTGTGGGGCTGTGGCAGTATATGGCAACTGGGAATCTCAATCACCATTCCAGCAGTAATGAGTGTACTACAGTGAGCAGAGGGGTATTCCTGGAAATTGAATGGACCTTTCAGTATCTATTTTTTGTAATCCTGTCTCCCTGTCTCAATTACCTTCCATAAAAGTCACTTTCTTCACACTTACTGGTGTGAAAAAGGATTCAGTAGTTGCCAAATTTAATACTTTAAGCATCAAGAGAGTGATCTTTCAGTTCTAATAGGATTTTGTAGAATATAACTCTAGCATGTTGCTGTCTCCCTTTATCTTTTAAAAGATAATTCATAAGAGACTGGGACAAATGAAAAAAAGGTATATTTTTTCATATGAATATAACCTAGAAGACGTGTAAAAAAGCTTGCTGAAGGTTCAAAGATTATCTGGATATTAAACTATGAACCAATTACTTCTACCTGAAGCAAAGAAATAAATGAGAAAAATAATGCATTAATTTGGTTTTAATTGCAAAATAAAATCTTTGTTTAACCTCTTCACAGCTTCTTTGCATTTGTCAGGAGAAAAAATCTTGCTTCAGAAATACTTTCTAATGAGAAATTGAAACCTAAATATGCCCTGAAGTCAAAGTTTAATTGTGCAGTCAGCTATGAAGTTCCCAATTTACTACAGGTCAGTGAACTTCAAAGGATCTGATTCAATCACATACTTCGACCCAGACTTATCCTTTAAAATATGATTAACTACTTTATTGAGCAGTAAAAAGTTCATACTTAAATGCTTTGCCAGCAAAAACAAAAGAAATCTCACAGTGTCACAGGAGTTATTTGTCCCAGATCTGTCACACCTAATTTAGAATCTTTATTAGCCTACACAGGTTGGAAAGCTGCTCATGGTAGGATCCCTATAAAGACAGCAGAAAGAAAGACCTGCAGGAAGGAATTCACATCTGTGACAGTCCTGTGGCCAATATACTCTGAAATTATGTAGAACAGAAATAGGAGTCTCTGAAAACTTCACCAATAGGAAAAAGAAATGCAAAGTATCTCTTGAAAGCCATTCCCCACTTCTGCTTGTAGCTGAAAAATATAGGAGCTGCCCACTTAGAATTTATGGGACCCACACAGACATTTCTCAGAGCACAGTTTTGATCTTGAGCACTTCTCACTTAAAAAGTTAACCCACAGAACACTTTAGGGTTTAGAATTTGAATTGGAAATAAGAAAATTTAAAAGCTGGAATTATATCATAAGGAAACATGCTGAAATTCATCTTCCTCTGTGAAAAATGCAGGCTACAGCACAAGTCAGAAAAAGAGATTTGTTTCATTACTACACCCCAATTACCTCCACCAGATGCTTAAGGATTTTTTATGGTCTATAAGGTATTAGTTAGTATTCAGAGTAAGAACCATTATTTTTTTTAAGGGAACTTCATTTGCATGCCAATATTTAGTTGACCTAAGCTCATTTATATTTGCTTAAGGGCTTGTGAATAAAATACTCAAACATTTCCACTGCTTAAATTTCACTGTTTTGGTGTTTTGGTTTTCATTTGCTTTTATGTATGTTTGTATGTATATATGTATGTATTTATTTACTGATTTTGGTGGTGGCGGTATGTTTTTGCTTAGGTTTAGTTTTCTTTTCTTGCTTGCTTTGTTAGGCTTTTTTAATATTTGTTTTGTTCTTGGGCTTTTTCGTGGGTTTTGGTGGGTTGTTTGGGGTTTTTTTAATCTATGACAGATTTTTGAAGCTTCCATTCAATTTTACAGAAGAAACAGATTAAAGATAGCTAATATTCAGCTCCCAATGTTGTTAGTAGATTTTCTGATGTGTGTATCAAGGCCTCACTACATGAATTTGATTGCATAATCACAGTTTTCTATTTAAACATAACAGTCCCATTTGAATCAATCATGTTCATTCTAAGCTTCTTAGCATTAGGCTTGCACTGACTTCCAGCCCACTCCATGAATATTTTCTCAATAAGATTATAACAGAATGGTGGGATGTTCCAGTGGGTGTAATTAGCTTCCCTTCTCTTTTTTACCAACCTAGACCAGAATTCACTCCATTTTAACTAAGTGAAATACATTCAGGTAAAAAGGGCAAAAATCATGCCAGTTTTAATTATTGTCAATATCGAAGTCTGGAGTGCAAGAATTCATTGCACATCCCAATCTGCCTTCTGAGAACAGTGGCAATTTCTTCACTGATCTTAGGATAACTAGGCTTGAAATGCTATATTTTTGATTCTTTTTAAAGGATTCATGATAAATTCTTTAGCAGTGTGTTCTATATATCTCAAATCTGATTTATTATAAAAGCTTTGAGGAGTTTATTAGGGGACACATCCTAAGTCCTGCTGATAACTATTTTTCATCTATTATTAGGACAGAGTAAATACATGAAGAGCAAAAAAAAAAGAAATACAAAAATGAATAAATGCATTATTAGCAGTACAAATATTAATTGGTTCTTTGCCTCAAAGTTAAATATTGCTCAACATTTATTGCTTTTAGGGCCGTATGCATAATTTCAGCAGAAATATTCTCATGAGTACTATAAAATTGTCTTGACAATATGCTTAAAAGTCATAAATTGGCTGCTTTCCTAAAGTTATATAGATCTCTCTGTCACATAAATTAAATACATTTTTCACAAAATTACAATTTTAATTTGAAATTACTATGGGAATTGATGGCATAACTTTTTTTAAAAAAAGTTAAAAATCCTAACTAGCCTGTTTCGTACATCATAAAATTCCTTTCTATTCCTTAAGGACAGAAAGATTCGACAATTCATATTTTTTTTGTGCATAATATAATACATAAATTTAGCCCTGGTTTTTATATTAATTAATTGAAGTTATTTTTCAGAAACTTCTTGGTTCTTCATTCATGAATACTCCAAGCATGGATACACTGTCCTGTTAAAGAGTTGCAAACAATGTGCTATGGTTCTAGATTCACTAAACTTGCTGGCTTTTCAGTGAATTTTTTCTACTGAACTGCAATTCATAACCAGCTTATGAGTTTCAAGCTCTCTAAACTGCTGAAAACATCTGAAAGCAACCAGACATGCCATGACAGGGAAAGGCCATATAACAAGAATTTAGGATTTGGTTCCTATGACCAGACACGAGTAACAAATCCAAAACCACAGTCTGATTCTAGATATGCTGCAGAACTTTGTTTGAGAAGAAAAATATATGCAGAGGACAAAAAAAATCCATGTGGTTTTCAAGAAATTTCAGCCCATATGCAAAAATATAGCAGGGGTCTCAAATTATCTGTGGCGATGACAAAATGTTGTCTTTGATCACTGCTGTAGATCTTCAGCCTAGATAAGGATGTGGGGCAGGGGGGAGGCTAAAACAGAAATCACCAGGTAACACCACAAAGAAAACTCATGACATTGGATAAATAAAATCTTCTAACACTCAGGAGGGAAAGGCACTCCATTTTTGATAGCAGCTTCCTTTAACTTAAAGAGGGGCATGGAGCATGCAAGCATCAATGCCACAGGCAGATTTACAATAAATCACTGTAAATCTGGATGGGTGAGGGCCAAATTGTCAGTCACAGTTAAAATATGACAAGAGTAACTTTGCTCCTCTTCCCCCATGGCTCTGGTCCAGCAGGGCAGTTAAGCACCTGCTTAACCTTGAGTTTTGAAGAGCATGTTTAATTGCTTAGCTGGAGCCAGGCCAAAATGCAGGATCCAGACACAACTCCCACATTAAACCTCCTTTCACCAGACCAGGTTGAACACAGCGAAGGAGATGCTGAGCTGTGGGATGTTTAATTTTACCTTGAAACAGCAGACCATAGCCTGTACAGGTCAGCACGTGCAAACACGGGCAGGGTGTTGGTGTGACACAGAGATCATCACAACAAGAGTTGTCACCCAGCAATGCAACTGCTCTTTATGGAGATGCAACATAAGCAAAGGTTTCAGACAACACAGCTGACACTTGAATTCAAATATCCAATATCTACAGCAATCCTCCCACAGCTTCTTTGATGTCACACAAACCCTGACAGCTGTTTGTGTGAAGCCCTGGAGGGTGACTTAGTTTGTGTGATTTCAGGTAAGAAATTGTCACCTCTGATTCACAGGCCACACCACACACTTCAACTACCTAGCAACAGAGCACTGGTATCACTGGTGAGCAGGGCTGGTCAGAGAGGCAGCACCTCCAGAGGGCTCTTTGCAGGAGTGTGCAATGAACTCATCTCAGTTTTAGAGCTCCCCACATTCATGTGAGGTAGAAGTCAGTTATACCATGTGCCATGTGAGTCGATTCTCTCTTCTCGTGAAAACCAGACTCTTGGCTCTCATGTCACCTTCATTGAGACATAAATTCATAGCAGAGTGACAGAGAAAAATGAATGCATCACTCTGGCACAAGGATGGGGAAAAAGTAATCACATTTACTGCACAAGAGTAAATAAAGTGTGCAGAGCAGTAACTTTGATTGTGAACTCATTATGAACATTCTTGAAAAGTGAGAAAAAAAGAAAAACAAAACTCATGCAATTTAACTTTTATCATGAGACTACTGAGTTTGTCAAGAGTTCTCTCTCCAAACACCTCTCTGCAACCAGGAAAGGAGGTCTTCCAGTTCTTACCCTGCCAAGATAATGATCCAGACACAACTGTTGGGCTAATACTTCCAGTTATGCTCTAGAAAACAATAGTCTACATTCTTAGCTGGGATTCCCATTCATTAGTTTTTAGAAAGAGCCAAGTAGTAGAAATCAATTGATTTTTTTCCTCTTATCCCAGTGAGTGCCATCAAAGTTCAAGAGGTGCCAGGTGTGTGCAGAGAATCTGCCAGGAAACCATTGCTGTGCATCATAAAAATTATTAGTGATTGAAATTAGCTGGTGTCTCTGCCCAAGCATGACACTTACAACCTGCTGGAATTGATCTTTTTCTACCTGTTTGTCCAGTGTCACTCAAAGAGCAGACAAATTTCTCAGAGTAAAGTTCAAATATAAAATTTTTCCAGTAGAAAAACTGAGTTAAATGTTTCCTGCCTTCTCCCATGCTCATGACCACGTGTCCATGACCACTCTCTGAGCCTTTTGGAGCAGCTCATGTCGCTGATGCAGCCCAGCCACCCTCTCACCACACTGAGTAGGCAGTAGAGGAGAAAGTCAGTGCCCAGGAGCAGCTTTGCTGCTGAACAGCACAGGGGATTACCCAGTAGCAGTTTGGGGTTTCCTAAATTAGTGCCATGAGTAATTCAATCAGGCTCAGGCAACAAAATGGATCCAATCCAAAATTCAATCCAACTCACTTCAGTAGTGAATTACATCTACATTTTAGACGTCTTCAAAGCCAGTCCTTCTAAAATAAATCCCATATATAGCCAGGGGGAAAGCTAGGTGCCTTTGAGGGCCTCCTGAGGGACAGCCTAAATTGGGTAGGCACAATCTCCCTCTGGAGTTACTTTTCTAGGCATTTATCCCTCCCTATTGAACATGGAGGGAATTTAGGCACTTAATTTAAGAGAACTAGTTCACTCTGTGCTCAAAACATAGGTGCTAATTAGCTGCCCATGCCTGACTGGAAACCCTCCCAATTTAGAGTCTAAATAATTTATCTGAAAGACTAGCACTTTGTTATGCCCTAGTAAAACTTTAAAAAATAAACAAACCAGCATGCTTTTGCACTGAAAACAGATCAAGATCAAGAATGCAGTAAGAGAGGATGTAAAATGGTATGGAAGGACCATACTTCAGCTGCTGCTAAATGATCCTTGCTCTGCATACTTTGAAGCAGTGGGATTGATATCAGACAATTTTGACTCTCCCAAAGCACCCAAATGTCCCACTTGCATGCTTTTTGGAATGAAAAATTACAGCAGCAGTACTGGGGTAAGAAAACCACGTTTTTCTGCTGTGCTGTTCCCTGAAGACTCATTTGAATTTAGGAGTATTTTGTACTATGGATGAGTGTCTTCAGATGTGTTGGTAGTAGGGAATATCAGCCTCCACAGATTTCACATATCCCTCAATTAAAGGAGCGCGTGGGCTTCTTCTTTAATTAAAGTGAATCTTATAGAGAGAATTTAAGTTCCTAGAGACAATATGAGAATTTATGGCACCCACTGGCCACGTTAGTACTGAGATAGCCCCATTTTCCCAGGCTGTGTCTGCCCCACTCGGCGTGTGTACAGATATTGGGCACATAAATCTGGTGCAGGGTCAGCCACCTGGCTCCTGCCCCCAGTGCTGCTTCTCCAACACCCAGGTACCCTGGGTGACTTTTCTAATTTTACTTTGTTCCCCTCATCTGCAACACAGAGATAATACTCCTCAGCTCTGTGGTGGTGCCAGGCTTGATTCATGAATGTTTTAAGGCATTCTGTGATTTTCAACCTGAAAGGTGCTTGAGAACCATAAATTATTGGTTTAATATAGATCATAGTTTTCATCTCATAAATCTTTTATGCACTACTCCAAATTCATGCCTGATATAACTCTAATAACTTGAGCAGTATTAAGCGAGGGATAAATTTGGTACAGTATATGAGGCAGCAAAATGAAATTCCAAGTGTGAGACCAAGGGCTTAACTTGTGGCACTTCTTACAGAGTAATGTCAGAAACCTCCCCGCTGCTCACTTCTCTACAGAAAAAATATCATCTCATTGCACTCTAACTTGTTAAGTCTTAATTCATCAGTAAATGTCTGCTTCACGTCAAAATAGTATTTTTCTAATATTTTGTATTGCTTTACATACATAGTTTGTGTTTATTGAGAGTTAGTAGACGTGTTTTTGCAATCTGTTTTGACAAAATTATTTGAGCTGAAAGCAGATTATTTTTCACAGGAACAAACCTTTCAATAAGACATTCCTACAGCTTCTAGTCCTTAGCCATGGGAGCAGAGGACACAAGACTAGGAGGGATCCTCTGGGTCAGAGTCACATCATAAACAGCCATGTAGAAGGCTTGGCAAAAGCCATTTTAGATAGGTGGGCATTTTGTCTCCCTAGAGTTAGAAAAAAACCTCTGTTCACACAGTTCACTGCTGTGATAGTTCAGTTCTTTTAATTCCCAGACCAGATGTTCTCATGCCCAGTTTAGAACTCTGTTATCAGGCCAAGATTTCTCTATAGCTGAAATGACTTTGCTCCTCCAGTGTCATCTGACCACTCTCCCTCGATGTGTACGTGAACAATAGCTACATTCCTACTCAATCATCATTTTGTTAGCCTAAGTGAGTCAAACTCTTTTAGTCTCCTTTAAAATGTAATAAATCTAATGAACATAATAAAGAGAATTCTAAGGACGTGATAACCAACTTCATAAAGGAAAAGAATTATCAGACCTCATAGTTCAGTTAGACCTTGGTAAAATTCAAATCTTTATGAAGTCTTATCTCCTTCCCCTTCCATGACTCTGATTCTTAACATTATTTCTGGTCTTCCCAGAGTTTATCCTCTGACTCTGCAGCAGGTTTGGGCAATAAACTGCCTTTCCAGCTTGTTTTCAGATTTTCTATTCTTCACTGTCTGCAATGAGTGATCTTGGGTACTTTGGTTCTCATAATCTTTCTTCATTTCATCCTTCCCCCATTCTTTCCTATTTAAAAAAATCATGGAATGTAATGGGAAGCTTGATAAGCCTCTGAATATTATATAATAATATAATATTCCCTACTGATAGTTTTATAGATAAAGAAACAGAGTATTTCCTATGAAGTTTTTATATTTACACTGATTTCTACAGAACCTCTTCTTCCTTCCCTCCTGTTCCTCCCCAAATGGTCTAGGACTTCTCTTTATGTGGTGTAAATGCAAAAAAGAAAAGAAAAATATAAGCAACCTTTCCTGATATCAGGATAAAATTCGAAAATACTAAAAGTAGTTTGGAAAAGACTCAACTCTTAACTTAAGGCACCCACAGGTTTTCAAAATAGTCATGAGTAAGGACTGTCACCAAATTATGAAAAAAAAAAATTAAGTCTGCTTAAGTTCTAAATATCATTAGGTAATTTGTAGACCTGGGGAGAACGTAAATCAAAGGTGTTCAGTTGACATAAATGCAATTTCCAATCAAGTGTTGAGATTTACCAAATTAAGCAGGTGCCTTCTGTGCATTGAATGAGGCAGCAACCTGGACAGGAATCCAGAGTCACACCCCCCATGATTAATTCCCTGGTGAGGTGCATCTGCAGTCTGGATTTAGCACATGCACATTTGGAGTTTGGGGCAGCATCCCTGCCAGATTTCTAAATTCAGAGTCCACCTTTGCACGTTGTGGTGCACTCAGCTGGGCAGGCAATCACTCATCTGTCTTCCATGGTGCTCATGGAAACTAAACATGGGTGTTTTAGGGCAAAACTCTGAGCTTCTGGGCAGATGCATTTGTGCACACACACAGAGAGCAAGTCAGTGTTAGATATCAGCTTGAATGTTTGAGCCATCAAAATAGTGAGCTTGTTATTTCAATACCTCCAGTGTTTTGCTGCAGCTTTGCAATACAGAAATCAAGTACTGAACAACAGTGAGTCTAATCTGGTTTGCTGTAATAACTTTAGAGATAATCCTGCTGCTGGAGTACCTCAGGGCCAGTATTTAACAAATATGAGGGTGAGTAAATACCCTTTTTGGCCAGTTTTAGTCCATATTAGTATCCTGTATTTAAAAATTCAAACATACCTGAGAGAAAACTTTGAAAATTCAATAATGGAAAAAGAATTAGAACAGAAAGGCAAGAAAAGATTGGAGAGGATAAAATAAAGCTGAAAGAGCTCCAGACAAAGGCAACAGTGGGAGAACATTTTTTCAGATAAAGAAATTAAGATGCTAAGATAAAGTAAGTGCAGTGCACAGCATCAGACATCCCTTCAGCTCAGCTTGGGTCTTGATCCTCCAATCAGAGATAGATGGCAAAGAGAAGACTTTTATTTCTGAGACTTGTACTGTTCTGACTTTTTAATTCCGAATTAAAATAGCCTATAATACAGAGATTTCTGTCAGGTAGTAGAACAACAAAGCGTCCATACAATTAAAAATGGAAAACTGCTCATAAATAAAAAGCATTTTATGAGTCTTCCCACAGCCAGAGCTCATGCAGGAAGTTCATACACTCACCAGGCTCCATCCACTGTCATTCACATGTCGTTGTATGGCAGAGAAGTGTTTCCTGTCTCAGCAGGTTATTGTTTAATGGGCTAATGCTTATTTTCAAGATGAAATGCCATTGTGGAAGTTCTCTGGGGAAGCATGTTACTTGTGGGGAAAAAAGGCCACTTCCAAAAAAACCCCACAATCCCTGCTTAGCCTAATGGTGATAGAGAAGGGCAACTTCACCATGGATTTGAAGGGAGTTGCATCAGGCCCTGTAACTTTAGCCCTATAAGCAATAGTATGCAATAACTGCTAAAAAACCCATCTTGCCGCTTTATTTTTTGTGTGATTTGTTAAACTGGAATATAATTTTGCCTCAAAAGGGTAAATAAACCTTTTTTATTATTATTATTTTAATCCTAGTGCTATTTGTGCATTGTCTAATTGCAATATCTTATTCTCACAATTAAAAATAAAGCACATGATATTGTGAGAACATGTTTTATTTCTGTAAATTCTGCATCCCAAGAACACTCTGTGACCTGGGGTTCTTTGTTGCTAGCTGGTGAATGAGCAACAGGAGAGCAGACCCCTCCTGAGCCCCTCCATTGATGACTTTCTCTGTGAGACTAAGCCAGAAGCTGTGGCAAGGCCTGTAACATCGAACACTGCAGGTAAAAAACATTCTTTACTATCCCTCACTAGAGAAAAATAGTTTTTGTTTTAGCTTAATTATGGTGCATTTTTGTCAAGTGACTTCTTGGTTTGTTACTGCGTGCACAAAATCACGAGCTGGCATTAAATTATAATTGCCTGACCTGTTAGAAGAAAAACTTTGTTCATTATATTTTAGGGGAAACCTGATGTGATTCAAATCACATCCATTCCAGCAGATCTTTGGAGCTGAAATTAATGCAATTTGCTTAAGTCTCACAGGATGTACATATAAGTTTGAATCAATTCTCTGTATTTGTTTTGCAAAATCTTAAGCTATAGGGAAACCCACATTTAGTCTGGTTCTAATCAAATGCATTCCCTACTCTAAAAAGATTTTTTATTTTAAATAAAATCCTGGATGAGATGTTTGAGAGAAGAAAGGGGGGAGGTATCAAAACCCTTTATCCTGGCTCAGTTCAGAGACTTTTTATTAGTGAAAGGATCTTATATATTTCTTACCTCCTTTGTGTTCCAATGAAGTAGTAGAGGAGGTAATAAGAGTGAATCACAAAAACCTTTTGAATTATATTGAATTCTATTTGGAGTATATTGTCCTTTGGAAGTATTTTTAGCCCTTTCCTACTCAGTATCTGTGCAAAGGTAATCGATGCTGTTGAGCAGATCAGCTGAGACACAATAATATCAGCACTACTCTGGTTTCTTGCTGTCTCATAAAAGGACTTGGTTTGTTAGGAGCCATTTAATTAAAATTTATATACATGCAAATTATTAAATGAATAACTGACAGCTGAGTGATTATCTTGACATCTCATGAATACGTGTCTAAAGCAGCATGCAAGTTCTAGTAACAAAAGCTGAAGTACTGAACTGGATAACTATTGTAAATAGTATTTTTACCCTTTAAAAATATAGCTCATGGTATTACAGGGATGAATAGAACTGTTTCAGATCGTTTAAGAATGGTGTTTGTTTTAAAATGTACCTGTAAATTTTACACCTGCCTTGAATACCTATCAGATTGGGGTGGGGGTGATAATTAGATCCATTTAATAATAAAATAAAAAAATATTCTATGAAGATTGATAAAATTCAGGGATTTCCAAGAACAAAGATAAAGCACTGCAAGAATTAATGTTAATTGATTTGTCAAAAACACCTGCCCTGTTACACGATGATAAAGAAGTTTTTCTACCTTTTACATGCTACAGAATTGTGAACGTTACTCTTTAGGCAAATTTTAAAAGAGCTGAAGTTGAACATTCCTTTCATACTGATACAGTCCTTAATAGAAATGGCATTAGACTTTATATTCAGTACTTATGGCCCAAAGGACAAACACCAACAACAGTAGAAACCATTAATAAACATCTTCCTGCCTTGATGAGCCAGGTCCCCCGGGAGCTGCCTGCTCCAGCTATTCCCAGATGGATTGGGGCACAACTGCACTGCCCTCAGCAGCTGCTACCAGGACTCAACAAATCATAAGATTAAACAAAATCTTATCTAAAAGCTCAATTGAACAGAGAACCTTCACAAAAGAGGGCTTCACCTGTGAAGGCCCCACCATAAGACCTCAGATGTCTTTAAGATTTTCAGAGGAAAAGCTTTTCTTGCAAATCCACTAAACTGCACTCAGTTAAGCACTTGAAATCCCCAGGCATATTTTAATATACTGGTCATCATCTTTCACCAGGAAATACACACTTACTCTGGCCAAATGCAAACACACCAGTAATTTTTTTCCCCAATTAAAACAAATCTTAAAAAGTGAGCTATCTGAATTAAAACAACATTGAATTTTAACATTTTGTCTCTAAGTATTATCAACAGGTCTGGATCTCTTGGATCTTAGTGAACCTGTCTTACAAACCCAAAACAAAGCAAAGAAATCAGAGAATCCTTCAAGAAGTGAAGGCTTAAAAGCTTCAACCCAGAGAAAGAAGACAGAGAATCCTGACCTGATCAGTGTGGATTCTGAGCAGAAAGCCCAGGCTGTCAGAGTTGCAGACAAGTCTTCTCTAGATTTAGGTAAGAGTGTAGCTATTTTATCAGTGCTCCATAGCCCTGCTTAGCACAAGTTTCTCCTGGCTACTATCACAAAATAATGAGCATCACCAGAATTTTTTCTACACCACATTTCAGCAGCCTAACTTTTGCCCCCCAGTATAAACTACTTGAAGCACTTTAAACCCTAAACACTGTGAACACATTTACATTTCGCTTTTGCCATTATACCTATTAAGTTCTCCCTAAGTGTGCTAATAAAATTCTGAAATTTCTTTGGAAAAAGGAATGTAGTCAGGGTGTGTAAAATGGTAGAAAAATCTGTAGGGGTGTGATGAGAAATTGGTAAAGGACACATATGAGAGGCAGCCCATACTGATGTCCTTTTCAGAACTGCAGGTGTCAGAAATGCATATTTATATTTGTAAATACTGCTTTATCTATGCATAGGAGTGAAAAATAATCCATTCTTGACAAGAGAAATGTATTTATACAGACTGAAAAAAAAATCTCCAAAACAACTCAATATCCTGCCAAGCTTGATCTATCGACAAGCTTTGGAAAAGGTGAATTTGATTTAGTTCCATCCAAACTAAATTACTTGCAGTGCAACTGAGAAATTTGCAAGGTAAATGTAATTTATACCAAGGCAGAAAATTTTCCATTCATCAGCACAGAAATTCTTTTAGAGACCTTTATCTTCAAACAGGAGCTGAACATCTGATCTTTGCAATGTGAGCCTGACATACAACTGAATAATATCAGTTGCCTACATAGACATTTTTACATGTTAGTCTCTAAAAGAAGCTTCATTTTTTGCAATTTGTCTAAATTACATGCAAGTCACTGATTTCAAGTCAAGACTTAAACTGACATTCTGGCCATGAATGCTAACAGATTTTAAAAAATGTTGTGAATTTCCAGATATTTTCATACAATATTCAGCTAGAAAGGTGCACAATATTTCTCTATGTTGGACCTTTATTAAAATATAGGCTTTGATGGCATTATTTGCTCTATAACACACATTTTACAGGGGAGATACAATTTTCAGAAGTAGTTTCTTTAAAAGATTCATATTTTTCTGTTCTTTATTTTTCAGTTGATATTCAGACACAGATAGAGAAATGGGATGATGTCAGTTTTCATGGAGACAGGAGTAGCAAGGTCCACCCTTCTGCAGAGAGAACATCATCATCATCCAGAGCTCCATCAAAAGAGATTTTATGGTATAACTTTTCACTTTCCTTAAAAAAAATATTTCCAGCCCAGCTCTCTTAATTCACAGAAATTCTTGCCTGATAACAGATCATGTCAATAAACCTATTATGGTGACATTAAATGTGTTCAAGCACATATTTTGGACAATGTATCATAAGCAAAGGCACTATAAAATGCCTTTTTGCCAGCAATTTTTAATGTTGTGGAAAGTAGCAGGTGTAATTACTTAATAAATGGTGATGAGAACTTTACAGAGACATGCAATGAAATCCTTTATTGTGGTGATTTTTAGACACTCGCTGAGGCACAGTCTTGTGTCTTTGTGTAGCCTCAGTTTCCCTGTCTATAAAATAGAAGAGTGAGAACACAAAGAAGGGTCCAGGCACTTTTGATAACTGCAAGTTAAACAATTCAGTTGAAAGAAATAACCTAATTAATCAGTGTGTGCTTTTGAACCTGAAAGACACAGGGCAATGTGTCCTGGTGCTGAGTGTGTAAATGCATTATTTCTAGGTCCACAGAGAGCAGATCACAGACTGAGTTGACTAATGTCAAGAGTGCCTTGGACTCTGATTCAGCATCAGAATTAGAACTTGCACCTGCAATACAGGTAAGAGGTTTTGGAAGATTTATTAATAATAAAAGGGCAAGGAGGAACTTCCCACTGGCTGACCACTGACATTCTGAAGAACTATTCAAGGGATACTTTCAGGATCATCAAGGAAAATATCTTCCCACACCTCTGAAATGAATAGGTTATGAAATTCACTGTCAACATCTGAAACATTCAGAGTTTAATACTGCAGTGCACTGTGACCTTCCTGTACAGAGGGGAAAAACAAAGTACAGCACCATCTTTTTTCCCTCCCTCCAGTTCTGAAATTCAGACTTCTAGTGATTCCCTACCCATGTATAATATCTATCCTTTAGGTCTCTTGGTGAGGCAGGAATCCCCAGAACTGGGGAATTGCTAAGGAAAACAGGAAGCAATCATTACACCAATGTTCATTAGTAGTTTATCTCCACAGGTGGGGGAGCAGTGTGGTCACAGGACTTTTTCCTGCTGGAAAAGGAACTCTAATACGGAGGGCTCTGGGCTAAAGGTTTGTAGATTTGCCCAATTCCACTGTTGTATTGTGTCTTGGACAGGTCTTGTTGGAAATGATTGCTGAGGGTTGCATGTATGTGTGCAGAAACAGGTACAAATATTTATGTCTGCATTCCCAGAGATCAGGGTGTTCACACACCTTCTTTGCTGCTTCTACTTTCTAACTGAAAGACTTCAACCATTGCCACTGGGAGAGGGAAGAGAGAGTTTTCTGGTGGACTAGCTTTTAGTTGAAAATAATTTTCTCACCTTCCACAACTATTTTTAGACCTGGACTTCAAAAACTTTCTGTCAGATTGAAAATCTGGAAATTAATGAAAAATAATAGCCTCATTTGAAAATGGAAAAATAAGACACTACTTGCCAAATGTGTATCCTGAGATTATATACCTTTTTTTTCTTTTTTTTTCTTTTTTTCAGAAAGTAGAAATAGAACCCAGTTATCAGATCCATTTTTGAGTTTTCCTTAGGAAAAAAGCATCCTTTACTTCCCTGCTCTCTCTACATTACAAACGGGGTTTTTTTTCCCCTCTGGAAAACCTCACACTAATTGTAATGCATGATATCTTTCCCTTCTCTACAATAGATTTGTACATCTTAGTAATGGAAAAGATCTATTACACAATGCCATCCACTTGAAATGGATGTTGTGTTCTCATGTGCTTTGTCCAGCTCATATTGAAGCACCTCTGACCCTCTTTTAGGAAGCTGTTCCTCAGCCCAATAGGTCTAAATTCCAGGACATTTTGTTCAACCAAGATGTGTGTAAGTCAAGTAGACAGGCACAGGATTTAAATGCTGTGGCTTTCTGTAAAAGCAGTTACAAATGCAGTGTATCTCTACTTTATATGATCTATTTCCTTTTTATCTTCCACTGGAATAACTGCAGAAGCAAAAAACCACATTTTTCACTCAGTTTAAGTTCAGCCAGTCGAGGCTCCATAATGTTTTGTAAAATGACTGATACTTCAAAATAAAAAAACCTGAAGCTGAATAAGCCAACTTGAAACAAAAAGCAGAGACTAAATTTCCTATCTGTTGTCTTGGTACATTTCATGTTTTGTTTTGGTTTGTTGTAACCTGCTTGTTTCAAACTTGTGGTCCATTTGAGCAACCAAATGTTAAACTGGTAATTATTAATGCAGAGAGATGACCTGAAGTGAGATTGTGTTCTTATTCTAGGTAGGTTACTCGGAAATGTGGTTTTGTTCACTGCCTGTTCATCCTGCTGGTACTTGGACTGTCAAAGCTGTCAGCTCCCAACACACAGGCTCATCTGTCTTGACTGAGTTCTTAATCTGCTTGCAAAAGAAATCACGTTAGGGCTTTTATCAAAGCATATGTTTTCCATACTTTGTCCTCTATAGGTCTTGTCTATCTCATTTAAGGGTAACCTTTGCAAATGCAACACATTCTGCCATACCCTAAAGATTTCATCTTGTCAAACTTGCTGCAGCTTTCCATCAGCAGTTTCCCAATCACCTCATCACTCATCTTTGGCGTGTTAGATTTAGCTCCTCAAAGTGAAATGCTTAGTAACTAGGTCATATTTTCATTAAAATTATGCAATCTTCTTAACAAAATCCTTTGTTTACCAGCACTTGTGCCAATACAAAATCCAAAAGACAAGCTTTGAACTATGAAGGGAGAAACGTGTTTGAAGGCTGTAATGGGCAGGTCACTGGTGGCTCTCACTGGATGTGGCTGTCTTGCTTCTCAGCATTTACTCACATCATATTCTACATATTATTAACTCCTAAACTGCATTGGCCCTAAGTATGCTTGTTCTTTCTTTTATCTGCCATTCTGAAAAGTTCCTTGTTATGCTTTTATTGGTACTGAGATATCCTAAAATGTTTGGTGGGGGGGAGGAAGATCTTGAAGGTTTATTTTTAATCTTAAAATTATGAACTGCAGAGTGAGATAATATGTTCCATTGTCTATGCATATAGTCTACTCATGTTTTAACACTTTAAATATTTTCCCGGGTATTTTGAATATTTCATTGCTCACACAGATTATATAGTGATTATTATAAAACCCCTGACATGCTAAAAATCTGTACCTAATTCAAAAATGTCAGTGCTCTTAGACAAAGATATAGTGCAAATCTTGTAAAACTTAGAAATCTCCAGTTTGAGGCAACAATAAAAAGTGAATTAATTCCCCACTTCTCCCAAATAGCTACAGAAAGACTAATGGCCCTAACTTTCCTTGGTTGTGCCACTCTCTCGAAGGAAATTAAGAGTTACCAGGGACAGATTTAGCTCATTATTTGAAGACTTGATCAAAAGTTAAGACTGTAATTTAAACCTCTCACCAGCAGTTAAGGTTCAACAGCATATAAGGAGAATGCAAGTGCAGGAAAGTGTGTGCAAATGCATTGCAATGGAAGGTTTTGTCCCTGAACACAGGAGTCACGATCAGCTACAGCACCTCCATTGTAGAGAGGTGAGAATATCCAAGCCCAGTGTCCAGCCTTGGACACAGCCTGGGGGGCTCCCCTGGGGGAGGCAGCTGCAGGTCCCACCCCATCTCCTGCTGAAGCTGTGCAGTTCTCCAGTGCTGCCACTCCACTCCCATCCCCTCTCTCCCTGCACTAGCCAAAACCAGCAGGTTTGGGGCTTTCCGTGGGGCTTTTCATTTCTGGGTGTCAGGACCCACAGAACAACTCTGCATTGTCCATGTGCAAATGCAGCTTATGTGGCTTCTGTTAATGAGCTTTTTTCCCCTCCTGCTGTCTATTTAATGGAGGAGAAAGTCTATTCCTGTGGGGATGATGTGGGGACAAAGTGTATGCTCTGTCATGTGGCAGAGGAGGAGACCTCTGTGCTTCTTGTCCTCTTCCCCCTCACCTCTGTGCTGCCCCTGGAAGCTCACCCAGCCCTTCTGCAGTACAGCTCGTTCTGCACATCCTCATTTACAGGATTGTCCTTGACCTGAGGAATGGCAGTCACTGGAAACAAATGGGTAAAAAGCAGAAGTAATCAAATGGTTTGCAGGAGCCAAGTCATAAATAATGGAAAGGCCAGGAACATAATTAGAGCCTATCAATAGAGTCTTGTGTCAAGAAAAACAAATTTAATTCTTTGATCAGATTACAGGCCCAGTTGATAAATGTTGATGTGTGATATTCTACAAGGGCTTTGAATTAATAAGTCATATACTGATTGTAAAATTGTCACCACGCAATGTGAATAAGCAGTTGTTAAACAGATTAAAACTGGCTAACCTGAGGTTTCAGGAGCAGTAGTTATTTACTAGGAATTGTAACCACATAGGGATTATTCTGGGATTCCAAAGAAAAACAATGTTCTTCAGTTTTATTGATCTGAAAATAAACATGCAAGCCAATTCCTCAGAAAATTCCCATGTGACGCAACAGTGGAATCAAAAAAATGAAAATAAGGGATATGTGAAAAGGAGCTGGTGATCAAGGCACCTGTATAAATATGTATTGCAATACAGTGCCTTGGAAAATCACGCATTTCAGAGCAAGAATGCAGGCTCTACTTACAACACTATGCTGGGAGGGAGCTTGAAACAACAGGAGTGCTCCCTGTGCAGTGCTGGGGGAAGAGGAGAGTGTAGAAGCAAACATAATTAGTGGGAGACAGGAGATCACCTGATTTCTGCATAGAGAAGCAGCAAGACAGGTGCTGCAATAAAGGGTTCACTTTGTTTGTCTGTATGGCTATAAAATATTAAGAGGCAGAGTAAAAGTGACAAAAAAAGTTTAAAATCTCAATGTTTCATATTGAGAATATTTAATATTGTGATGCTTTTATATCATTAAATGTCTTTATATCACTAAAACCTGATTAAAATCATCAGTATCTTTCTAGAGAGAAAATAAGGAGTATTAAAAGGTATAGGGAAAAAAAAAGAAGTTATACAGGAAAACTGAAATTAAAATTAATAACAGAAACAAGGAGGGCAGTTAAAGAAATTGCAAACAAAGTGATGACATTAAGGTCTCTTGATAACTTTAAATTAAACCAAAGCAAGTTTCTCAAAGATATTTATTCAGACAAACTTAGTTTATTCTCTGAAGAATGTAATTTTGATCTCCTGGGTGTTGAGTGACACATGCCATCATGTATACACAGACGAATGATCTGAACCAGTTATTTCTTCTGCCCTGAATTCTATTAATCAGTAAAAGAACTGGTTTATGTATAGGACTGGGTTTTGGTTTGTTTTCAATGACAACCTGAAATCTCTTCCTGGCCTCACTAAAGGAAAATAGTATTTTCCAAACGTGGACTAGAGGTAGAAGGTGTGAAAGCAGAAACAATAGATCCTCAGTGTCGACATTCCCTCACACTCTGAGTTTCCTGTCAGAGCAAAGTCCAGAGGCCAGCACAGGAGAACACCCACAGTGCCACCACCTCCACGTGCTTCTCACAGAAATTGTGCTGTGTCCTTGTTTCCTTACCTTACGTGTTTCATCCACTCAGTGTGCTTTTCAGTCATCACTCTAACTGAGACCAAAGCCTAGGAACAAAACAGAAAACATTGGGATCATTTGACAAATGAATTTCATCTTCCTGAGAAAAAAGCCACATGTGTACAACAATAGAGAAATGTGTTTGACCATATACTGCAGGTGACATGTGTGAGAGCTCAGGGACATGTCAGATGTTCCATGCCAACATTTGCACAGGCAGCCCAATGAGCTGAAGTGATCAAAATTAGTCTTTTAGCAGTGTGGTTCACAGAAATTGAATATTACAAGTACAGTCATCAGGAATATGATCAGGGAAATTAATGCAATTGGAGGCACAGGCACACAAGTGGCTAATGAGTTTAACCTCTTAACAAACACTAGGGAAGGGATTAGCAGTCAGAGCTTTGTTTAGCAAGATTAGGCCACTTTGTGCTTTTTCTGCCATCCTTAAATATTGTTTGGTTTTGTATAGTGCTTTTTTTGTAAAAAAAAAAAAAAAAAAAAGAAAAAAAGAAAAAAGAAAAATTGTTTTTAGGAAAAAAATGGGGAAAAGTTATTATGTATTTCTAGTGAGATTGACCAATAGTATGGTACATAAGAGAGATGCTGATTATAAAAAGGACTTGTCCTTCCAAAACCTGGCTGCCCAGTGTGATCCCAAAAGAAAACCTGAAAGAAAACCACAAAATGTGCAGGGAAAAGAAATACTTTCTTCCTGGATGGTAGTCATTGGAATGTACTCCCACAGACATAATGTAGAAGGAACAGGAAATTATGCCAAATAGTCAGCTCCCTCCTTTTGTAGTCCATCCCTTGCATTGCCTTTCCTAAGATGTCTCTTTATCTTTCACACATCTTGAGTGAAAAGAAAAATCTGGAAAAGATAAATTACTCTGCCTCCCATGAGAAGTGGTCTCTGCTACAGTGTAAGACAATTCAGAGGAACTCATGCAGGGAAACAAGTAGTTCTCCCCAAGAAAAAGGCCATTTGAGGCTCTAGACAATTAAGGAAATATCTCAAAAGTGTGACAGAGAGTCTATTATCCCTTTCTGATTTATTCTTTTGGTTTTTAGGCACGGTCAAGTAAGGAGCAGCATTGGGGAACACCTCTTCTCTCCAGAAATCACTCCTTGGAGGAGGAATTTGAAAGAGCAAAGGCAGCTGTTGAGGTATTATTTCATTTACTGTTTTCATTTTCAGCTGATGTTCTACAGATTCTTTTTTAACTTGCAGCACAAGCAGAGGAGAAATTTGGAATTGGATTATTTAAAGCAGAGAAAATATGCAATTCATAGAGCTATTAATTTAAAATAGCAGCTTGTCTCTTAAAAAAAAAAAACAAAATCCAAAACCCTTAGCTATAAAAAAACATTAGAGAGAACCAAGTTTTTAAGCTGGATTTTTATTTCTAGAGCAAATGGGTAAATGCCCCATAAATGTAGCTAATTCCAAACCACAAGTAAAAGAGGGAAACTTCTCCCCAGCAATTGTGTGCCATCAGTTCTTTAAGCTCAGACACAAATCAAGTCTCCACTGTGAAACCAGAGCTCAGGATCACTGATGAACAGCACAATTGCCTGCTGTACAGCAGAGCTGTACCTAAGCACCAACCATGCACCATTTTCACATTTTTACAACTAGTGGCAGAATGCTAAGCACAGCAGCATTTTTGTTTCCTGGTAAGTCTATTTGGTTTGAAAAGATAAAGGTATCTGGATAGTTCTCCTATTGCACTTTGGGGTGTTTTTCACCATCTTCTACATTTCCAGCATCTAAAGCGATCAAATCTTTTGAGTGTTGTCCTAATTGATCCTGTCTAGACACAAAGTAGAATACAGGTTTTTTAGCAGAACTCAACAAAAGATTAGATATAAGCATTGATCTGGAGCATCATTAACTTCTCAGGGGTTCCAGGCGCAACCCTTCAAAATCCCATTGCCACAAAGAGCCAAGACAGCTTCACTCCAGCAGGGACAGAATTTCAGGCTAAATTATGTAACAGCTGCTGAAATGAGTTCTTTGGGTGCAGAGGATGAAGCTGTGAAACCAGTTCCTCAAAACTGGTTATTTTTAGCATGGACTGCAGGCTCATTAGTCTCCAAACCATCTAGAACACTTTAGGGATGTTGGAGTTTAGATTTGAATTTTAGTCATGTATTTTAATACTCTTCTAACTCAAGTTTTATACCATTCTAATTCCAGTGTTGACACTTGAACTATTCTAGATTAATATTGGCTGATGAGAAATAAAACTATGCCTTAATCTGATACTGGCTTCTAGCTAGAAAGAGAATTTCGTGTTGAAGCAATTAATCTGATTTGTAGTTTTTTTCATGATATGCTATGGTGAAATGCAGGGTTTCTACCATGGTTTCTTGGGATTTTAATGCACACACATAAAAAATCTGGTTTCAGCATGCAAACCTAAAATGGCACAATCAGTAAATTAGCTCTTTCATAAACTAAGCACAGAAGGCATTTTTTCTTTCCAGATCAAATAAGTTCTTCATAAACAACTGCTGGTGAAGCACAGGAGATGTTTTTGATGTCACACATCATACACATTTGCTCCTGGCAGGAAAGGGACCTTGCTTTCAAATTACCACTGCTGAAAAGGCTTTAGATGTTCCTGCTTTCAGTGCAGGCTGATCCTCAGGGTGGGACGTGCTGTGCTGTGACCTGTGAAGGCAGCACACAGAATCTGATGCTGAGCATCTCAGCACTAGTGGTTAAGCAAATGATGTCAGTACTCCTGCAATTGCCAGAATCTTGTCTGATGGGGAGTTTCCAGACACTCAGCAGAAAGAAAAATGAGTTGAGTCCAACAACAGATTACAAGACATTACTGAATTACTTTGCAGAGTAAAGTAAGAAGGAGAATATATTGCAAAAAAAACCCCAAAACCCTGCAGATGAAAAGGTCATTCTGAGGCAACAGAGACAGGTTGTTAAGATACTTTAGAGCAGTCTCAAAAATGGCTATTAAAAAGAATCAAATTAAATGTTTCCCCAACTGTAGCTGGCAGCCTTAAGTTATTCTTTCTGCTTAAAATGGAACCTTGGGCCAGGTAGTTAAAACGTAAAGGGAAGGATTCTTCAAGACCTTACAGAGCAGTTATTCCATTTGCATATAAAAAGAGCTGAATTTTCATCCTAGCTAAAATGAAGTGATAAGAAAGCTGGAGTGATTGAAATAAATTGGAGCCCATCTCAGAAAGATTTGTGCTTTCTTAAGCAGAGAATAGATACAGGTCAAAAATTCATTTTTTAGGCTTTGGATGTTTCTATAATATTTTTCAGTTGGGAAAGCTCCAAGTGGAAAGATTAGCCAGAAAACTGATCAAGAAAAGGAAGTAAATCTCAGGTTCTTTGTGGCCTAGTTCGAAAGGAATTAATTAACAATTCAGTAAATGAAGACACCAAACTTTATCCCCACCCAGTATTCACTTCAGAGCTTTGGGAATGGTTTTAAGATGTCAAACTTTGAGATTAATGAAGATTTGTGAGGTAATTCTTTCTTAAGAAGGTTTAAAGATGTCTATGCCATTGGGGAATCTTTTAAGAATAAAGTGGTGAGTAAAATAGCTTTTTTACTAGAGAGGGTCCAGATTCCTTTGCAGTGTTTGGGTGCTTACAGACTTTGCTACCATTTCTGTTATTCTGGAAATTGGATTTGCATTTTGCCTCATGATTTTTTGTCTCAATAATTTCCAAGTGCCATAGGAACTATGTTTTAACACAACCTTTCTAATAATGAGGTCTGTTTCACCAAAAGTTGGTGGGTTTAAACTTTTAAAAAATGCTAGGATGAGGATTCAGATCCATCTTGTACTTATTTTCCATTAAAGCAATTGTTTTATCAAACACCACCATCCTGCTGATGATGAGTTAGAATAAACAAAAATAGAAGCAAGAAGGTGCAAAAACTTCCAACAGAGAAGTGTCTCAGAGATGGAAAAAAAGGTGTTTTGTTATTTTCTTATTCCACATTTCTCTGATTAAACTGCAGATGCTACATTGTTTTGTGAGCTTATGCATAAGAAATTTTGAGCTGTCCTTCCCAGCATCATTTTATTTACAACACAATGTCACATGAACCATCTGCTGTATAATGTACTGCTTGGAAGCATCAGAGAACATTACGGGTAAATTATGTGACAATAGGAGGGAAAAGATGGGATTAATTTGTTCTAGCCTAGGAAAACATATTCCAGGACCATCAGCTTTGTGGTTCCCATGAGTACTGGTTGGAGTTCTTCTGTACCTACAATATTCCTGTCTCATTATTTAGACATTTTTGGATGGGCCTTAAACTGGCCAAACCATATTTTAAATTAGGAAGTAGGAACTTGAGTAATTCAGGTGCATTTTTTTAAATACTCTTTCAAAACACAGTAGGAATCTTTGCCTGGATAAACATCTTTTATCTCTAAATTTTGTAAAATTTTCAGATTTTATTTCAAGAAGATATCAGCTAAGGAAACCATACCTAGTTAAGCACACAATTTTAACTTACTGTGTCTTTCATATCAAAGAGTATGGTAATGCAGTAATTCAGAGAAAAATGACAGAAGCTTTCTTATGCATTGGTCAATTAGGAATATTGCAAATTAATTTTTGGCAATGCAGGACAGGCAAAATTGTGTAAGTTATGACAATAGGTAAATTTGATCATAGGAAATAAAGAGCCTGGAAATATTTTGCCTCCCATATTTTTAACTGCTTGAGCATATTTTTTGAAAGAGTAAAAAAGAGTAAAAATAGCCTCTTTGACAAAATGCAGAATTTTCTGCTTGGAAGCAGTCAGATGGTATGAACAGTTTTCCTGGTTGTCATTCCTCTTAACTGTTGCAGATGATCTAAGAATGTGTTAAATGTGTTCAACTGGTCTGAAAACTTTTGGTTCGTGCAAAGTTCTTTACCAGCCTTAAGGTGGCAAAAACATTGAAATGAGGTTAATTGGCACTGGTGGTGTAGCAAATAGAAGTAAAATTAGATCTGGGAGCCTTGATCCAAAGCCAGGTTTTCAGAAAGACTCAATATTGATTTAACCCTCCTGCCACTGAAGTCAATGAAAAAATTGCTGCTAATGGCAGCTGAAATAGACTTGGGCCTTCAGCAAAGACTGTAATGTTTACAATATTTAAATGTGTGTAGCATTTACGATGCTCTTCCTCAAGGACCTTGAACTGCTCTGCTGCTGGCATTGGTACCACAACATTGAGTCAGTGCCTGGTCCAGGGGCTCAGAGCAACTTTTCTGCATTAGTTTCAGAAACCTCTGGTGCTGAATGTCCTCAGAATGCTGTAGCCTGGCCCAAAAAAGCAAATCTTTCCTTATCATTGCAAAATGACTGCTGGTCCTGTGTCCAAGGATGAGCTGAGAGACATTATAGCAAAGCTGGTCTTCTCCTATTGCATTTTTCCTCTCCTTTGCCTCTGTGTAGATGAACATTCAGGGTGGCTACCTGAGTGCACAATTGGTTTTTTACATGGAGGGTAAAC
Source organism: Cettia cetti (assembly GCA_013401135.1). Lineage (NCBI taxonomy): Eukaryota > Metazoa > Chordata > Aves > Passeriformes > Sylviidae > Cettia > Cettia cetti. Next base: position 71,983 of record VZUI01035007.1, on the reverse strand, counting down.
ACAGTGAAACTTCTGTGAAAATTATAAATATATAATTAAACAGCAGAATTTGACTTTAAGACTTAAATCCACTTATATGCTTGCTTATTATCCGCAGAAATATGATTTGATGTTTCCATATCATTGATCCATAAGGAATTTTTGTGCAAAAAAATGCAAGCAAAAATTCTAATATAAATATCCTACATATATATATTTATTTCTATAAATTAATGTCTAAATAAGGCCATTACTAATTAGTTTTCAGTAGTTTTATTAATTTTAATCTGAATGAAAGAGAAATTTCCACTTTTTAAACTCATGCTGAATCTTAAAATTACTGCTAGTTAAAAGATGATCACATAATTTTTATTTCAGTGCAGCGGAGATTTGTACTGAATGAGAAGCAGTTGATGGAGTTATCTGTTGAACAGGATATTTTTAGGGATTCAGTTTTCTCTGGTCATGGCTGGTAAGAGCTAAAGAGGGAGTGAAAAGTCTGATTCATTATCCCAGCCTTTTCAAGCCCTAAATGGACATCAGTACAATCTCACCACTCTTTATATGAATGTATTTTCTTCAAGTCTGGAATGAGAGCAGATTCTGAAGTGGTGTAACAGAGTGGTCAGGGGAAGTTCACTTCTATTACCTGGAGTGAAATCTCCTCTCCAAGAGTGAATGATTCCCTTTTAATTTCCTTTTCCACAGAGGATCATAACAGATACCTTCACAGATCCAATAACTGCAAGATTCAGACAATCCTGTATTGAAGATTGAATTCGGACAATCCTGAATTTTTTCCTGAATGGAAGACAGTATGCTTTCCTTTTCCCCAGCACCTCAGAATGGTTGCAGCAAGCCATAAAATCACAGTCTAAGCTCTATTTTTCCAATCATGCCTGGCCCTGGAGCTGTACCAAAGTTGTCAGCCTTGTAACAAAGATTCACACAAAACTATCTGGAGCAGTTCATAAAACCTTCAATTAATTTTCATTAGCACCTCACTTTCAAATGGTTCTGTCTAAATCTCAATAGATTTATTTGTGCTGTTGTCCTTGAGATAAATAAGCTGAGAAACTGTGCCCCCAGTGCTGTCAGTTCGCTGAAACACTGGCCATGTCCTTGTAGGAATGGGAGAATTTTGAAAAGGCTTGTAGTGCTCTGCAAATACTCTGCTATGGATCTCCTTTTCATAACTGATGTGTGGAAGCTGAAAAAACAGCACCTTAATTTGGATTCTCTCCTTCTTTAATTCTATTTCTATTTCTTGGCATCATTTTCTAGTAGCCAGAGTTGTTCCCTTCTTCTGGTCTTTGCAAATCTCATTTGTTGTCCTAAATCTCATCTGTTTTTCATAATTTCTCTTTCCCATTTTCCCCTCATCTTTGAGCTGAATATTAATCTGACTGTATGATTTTATAATCTCTTGTAGATTCCTCTCACCAGCAGAGTATACAATGCAGTATTAAGATTTTTCCACTATGTCAAAAAGCCCCATTTTATTGCATCCCTTATGCAAACACCCTGTCTAAGCTTTGGTATTTCTCTTTCTCATAGCTGAAAATGATGCTGAATATACCAAAGTAAGCAATGCTTGCCGTCTTTCAAACTGTTTTATCTATTGTTATTCTTTTGCACTTAGTTGATTTTTCTTTTTTTTTTTTTTTTCCTTTTTTTTCTTTGTCCGGGGCCTTGCACCATTAATTGCTTTCAAATTTTGTCACAATTTGCTGTTAGCATCAGTAAGATGCAGTGTAAGCTGCTGCAAATCCTGCTTCAAGTAGAACATACGCTGCCTTTGAGATAAAGACTTTTCTGTTGACAAAATACATTCCAATATAAGAGATTAAAATTAATTATATGGAATTCCAAATGGGAGCTGTAGTATTTCAGTCCATGTGATTATTAATAGAACTAATACTGCTCAGCAAAATTGACACTCAAACCACTGGTAGAAAGAAATTCAAAAGTTTGGGTTTCTTTAAAAAAAACCCCTTTATTTTAAAGTTTTGTTGTTCATTTTCTCTTCTCCTCCTTTTTTTCCAGTCTGACACAGAGTTTTGGGATAAAATGCAAGCAGAATGGGAAGAAATGGCTCGCAGAAACTGGATTTCAGAGAACCAGGAAGCACCAGGGCAAGTGACCATCTCAACCATTGAGAAGGTAACACCAAGTTTTTTTATTGCAGTACATCCCCCCTGTGCAAATCCTTCCTCAACTCTTCCAGGGAGCCAAAGGAAACTCCTTGGACATGGAAGCTAATTTTACCCCAAAGAGCTCATCCTCTTTAATTGCCTGTGGGTGGGGAGAAGACCTTACCACAGCGAGAATATTCTTAGACTTGCACACAGCCTAAATTCAGCTGAAAGGATCACAAAGAAGCTGCTGGATTTATGGCCACTTTTAAAGACAAGCACTTCAGGAAAAGCACCAAATAAAAAATAACTGGGCTGGCACACTCAAACACTGTTGAGGATAGAAATTAGGGAGATTCTGTCTCTGTTCTTCATTCCTTCCACTCCATATTTTAATTCACTCATATTTCACACTGATATTATGACACACCCTTTACACTGCAGTGACAAGAGAAAAAGGCAAAACTTAAAGGAATACTAAAATATATTTGGGTGCTTGCAGTTCTGTGTCTGGAAGGTTAATTGAAGATTTCAGGATTTCAACTGAGCAGCCATGAGGCTGTGAGCACTGGAGAGAGTCACCTGCTTGGTGTGTGTTCTTTACCATCACGTTGGGTGTCCTGGGCTCAGAGGTTCAGTGCTGCTCATACTCAGGCACTGTGAGTTGTTGGCATTTTTTTTGGTGGAGAGCCCAGCACAAGTAGCAGTAAGAATAACTTCAGAACTAAAGTAAAAATAAAGCAGAAACATAAATGCCCAGTGATGTGACTCTTCACACTTTTTGTCATTGAAATTCCACGAGGGAGCTCTTGCCATTTCCACAGAACAAAGGTTGTTTACACCCAGTTGGAAAATAGTGAGTCACTGTATTTTTCTAGACTTGTCATCCCCTGGAACTTGTCATTCATCACGGGTCCATTATCTCTCTTCTCCAGGGTTATTATTTCCACACTGACAATCCCTTCAAAGACTGGCCTGGTGCTTTTGAGGAAGGACTGAAAAAAATGAAGGAAGGTGACCTGCCTGTCACAATCTTATACCTGGAGGCTGCAATCCTCCAAGAGCCCAACGATGCTGAGGTATTCACTGCTTTTCCTGGTTAAGGACAAGGGAACTCCCTTCAGCATGGAATGATGGAATGATTTCTGGGCTCAAACCTTTGCAAGTCATGACTGACTGAAACATTGCACCCTAAGGGTTGTGAATTAGCGTGTGCCTTTAAATAGACAACTATGAGTTCTTCACAGGATGAGGATCTGGTTTTGAAATATCGTTCTTTGAAATATTTCAAACCTTCCCTTTATATCCTGATGTTTTCAAACTATCTTGTAAACACTGCTATCAAAAAGATTAATATTTTTGATTTAACAAGACCGTTGAAAAAATATTTTAAGTTATGCATATTTCTTCAATGTTGCTGTTTTCAACTAGTTTATATTTAAAGTCTGGTTTTTGTGAAATGTTAAAAATATTTAGACTGTAGCTAGGGTTCTATGAATCTACTGCTGCATTAAATTAAACAGCATTTTTCAAAAAAACAGAGAATCCCAAGCTCCCTAGAATCCCCTAATATCTATAATATACCACTAAATAATGTTTCTTCTCTATTTTCCATAGAACTGTAGCAAAATTTAAAAGGCACACTAACTCAAATTTAGGAAATCAGCATGTGATTACACACTGACAGAATACCCATGCATTCATTGAATATAAATATTTATTAGGCCCAAAGATATTCAGAACTGCATTAATTGGGACTGTTGGTGTGCAAACTGTAGAAAAATCTGTGGTTAGTGGGGGACATATCTGCTGCTTCTCCTCACCCCTGTGTTTAGCAGTGATACTGGTTTTGCAGTTGGACATTTTTAACAAACTAAATGGTTATTATTTTTGCAGGCCTGGCAGTTCCTGGGTATAACACAGGCAGAAAATGAAAATGAGCAGGCAGCCATCGTGGCACTCCAAAGGTACAGGGAGATGAGTCCTAAATCTGGGGTCTGATGAGTGTTGGGTAGTGGAGACCTGGGGACATTTAATGTCATTCCTGGAATGTGAAGCATTTTCTTAGAAGAGTAGAGTGTTGACTCAGATGTAGAAACTCACAGTGACTTCAGAGGGATAACTAGTGATTAGTATTTCTCTTTTATTAAATAAGTGCAATATTTCATGGAGTAATTTAAGTACATTGCACAAAAAAAGTTACATGGCCTAATAAATATGAGTTAGGCATGGTGCAAATGAAGTGCCTTTTTTACATTCCACTTGGCATATTTTCTGTAGTCTGTCCTTAAATGAAGAGGTTTTTTTAATTGGAGTGAGCTCCCTTCAGCTGCTGAATGCTAAACTGCCAACATTTTTAGGTTGATGGAAATGTGAAGATCACAGAATTCTTGTACATAATATGTGAGCTCCAAAATATCAGCATTATTATTATTATCTTTCTGTAATGGGTTTTTATGTTTTCATTTGAAGCAATATTCAGTTGCATCAGCAATGATAACCATGAAGTTATTTCACCTAAGGATACTCAAACTTTTTTATATGTCCCTTATTAGCTTACCTGGATAGAAATCCAAGGAGTTGCCTGATTAAGGAGCTTGCTCATCCCCAGTTTTCAAAAGAGCAACAGTGAAGATTGTGATTTTCTTCACATGGATTATTTTGGAACAATTCAAGCATTGTGCTTGGCTGCAGAAGTATCTCAATGTATTTTTTATTCTCTGCCTAGGTGCTTGGAACTGCAGCCAAACAACCTGAAAGCTCTGATGGCCCTGGCTGTGAGTTACACCAACACTGGCCATCAACAAGAAGCCTATCAATCCCTGAGAAACTGGATAAAGCAAAATCCAAAATACAAGTATATAGTGAGAAGCAAAAAAGGGTCCCCAGCACTTACCAGGAGGATGTCTAAGACAGCAGATGAAAGGTAAATGCAGTGGAAATCCTCATGGTGGAAATGTTAATGATATCCCTAGAACTGATGGTGCCTGCTGCGTCCCCTTGTTCTGTAGAAGTCCAGCCTGCCCCCTATGATGGAAGAACTTTTCTCTAATAGCAGGAGAGGGAAGCCAACAGAGAACATTTGCTTTAATGACTGAAAGATTTAACTTTTACACCATCCCTGGAAGTTAAAAAAACCCAACCAACAAAAAAAAAAAAAACCAACAAACAAACAAACAAACAAACAAACAAAAAAAAAACCAACCAAAAAAACCACCAAAACCCAAAAACAAAACCAAAAAAAATCCCAAAAAAACAGCTAAAAAAGGATGATTCTCCTCAACTCCCATCACTTTCCTCCATCCCTGTCTCCTACCTTTGTATTCCCACATCCCGCACCCTCATCCTTCAGCTGCTTCCACATCCATACTAAGCCTTTATCCAGCTCTACATGTGTGTGTTTTTCCTACTGTTTTCCCACATCCCAACCCAGTAGAATCCAGGAACCAGGCATTTTGCAATGCAATGTGACTTCACTGAGAATATTGAGATGTGGCACCTGCTTGTTTAAAAGCTGTTCTGGTTCTAACCAAGAGCAACACAACCATTTGATTTATCTTCAGCCATCTTAAATAACAAAAAAAAAATCATGATTTGGCAGCCCCTCATTATGATTTCAATGAACAAGTACCTCTGGACTGTGAGATGCATAATAAAGTCATTAAAAGCATAAACATGATTTAGAGAACCAAACCACTCAGGCTATCTCACTGCTTGTCACTTTGAAGACAGGCCTTATGTTTTACCCTCATCACTTACAAGTCCTGGGTTGACAAGATAATTTCGTATGAGCAAAAATAAAATATGCAAGATCTGCTTAATTGCTAAGTGTGTTATTCCACTTTGGCTTCATCCCGCTGACATCTGGTGCTGTCAGTGCAAAGGTTTTAAGAAGCTACAGTGGGCACAGAAGTCTTATGTTTTGGCATCTTTCTTCAAGGGTCTTGGCTAGTCCCTTATCTATTCCTCTTAAAAATACTAATATTTTTGCCAGTAAAGAACTGTTTTATGTCTGAGAAACTCATCTAATTTGAATAGTTTTAATAAACCTTCATGTCATTCCACTTGGGTTCATGGCTGTACTTTGACCTCATTTCCTAGATGATTATTTTTTTTTATTTCAGACATGAGTTTACAACAGCACCCTGAAGCAAACCTTTGCCATGATGAAGAAGCTCATTTACAAATTTTAGGAGTATAACACTTTGATAAATCCACTACAAAGACTTTAATTTCAGGCTATTCAATCAATATTGAAATATTTGTAAATAACTGTGTGATGGATCTTTAAGTTATTTTTCTCCCTTGTCTAGCTCGTTACTTGAAGAAGTAAAGGATTTGTACCTGGAGGCTGCTCACCAGAACGGTGATATGATAGACCCTGACCTGCAGACAGGACTTGGGGTTCTTTTTCACCTGAATGGAGAATTTAACAGAGCAATAGATGCATTTAGTGCTGCTTTAACTGTTCGACCAGAGGTACCTTTTATACTTTTACATTTTTAAAAATTTAGCTTTGCAAGCCTTTTTCCTGTCTGCATCGGGCTATTATTAATGACATGCCACTTCTGCCATTAAAATTTTAAGACCCAAAATAGAAATGTTAATTTCAAAACAGCCCTGTTTAGAAGCAGATTTATGCATGTCCAATTCCTACCTGTGTGCTCGTTAATGGTATTAGATATATAAAGTTGCATTTGATCACAAGTCAGAACTTCACACTCCTTGTCAATTAAGATACAATACTATTATTTTCTGCAGTCCTCCTTCCTTTGCAAGCAAAAATGAGACAGTATGTCTGGTTTTTGACAGCTACAGTAGAAAACTCATTTAGAAAACTCATTTTCTCCCCAGGACTACACGTTGTGGAACCGCCTTGGGGCAACCTTGGCAAACGGGGATCGCAGCGAGGAGGCTGTGGAGGCGTACACACGAGCTTTGGAAATACAGCCTGGCTTCATCAGGTCCAGATACAACCTGGGCATAAGCTGCATCAACCTAGGGGCCTACAGGTGAGCATGAAAAATGTGGAAACAAAGTCAGGCATCACAACGGCCAAGTCAGGATTCCTCTTCAAGCTAGAGGTATCTAAGAAAAAAATAATCAGGATACAGCTACATAATCTCAGCTGTTGTAAAATGTTGTCGTAACTTTTACAAAGGACTAAAAAAGCAATTTTGTAGCTCTAAGTGCAAGTACTCCTATAGTCAGTGGGATTGTTCTTGCACTTAAAATTAGTCCTGCTTTTAAGAACTTTTGTAAAAGGAAATAAAAGAACCTGTCCCTAAAAGGGAAACTTGAGTTAAACTGCTTCAAGTAGTTTATGCCATCAAAAACATCCTTCAGGGATAAAGGTGATATTCCAGGGTCCCAGCTGTCAGGTTAGGACAGGGATGGTGAAGGGGAGCTTTGCTGCAATGCAGACAGTACTCCCAAATATTTGGGTAGACTCAGTTTTTTGTTAATCCAAGCCACATCTCCTGCCTGATGAAAATGAAGGAAGAACAACACAAAGGGACTGATGAACAACATTGTAAAATAATGTATTTAAGCCTTTCATGGAGCTTTAGAAAGTTTGCCTGTAGCTGTTAAGCAAATTATATTGCTTGTTTCTTTTTTTTTTTTTTTCCTTCTTCCCTACAGAGAGGCTGTCAGCAATTTCCTCACTGCTCTCAGTTTGCAAAGAAAAAGCAGGAATCAACAGCAGGTTCCCCACCCTGCTCTATCAGGCAATATTTGGGCAGCACTTCGGATTGCTCTGTCTATGATGGACCAGCCAGAACTATTTCAAGCTGCCAACGTGGGTGATCTAGACATTCTCTTAAGAGCTTTTAATCTAGAGCCGTAATAAAAAGGATTCAAAAATTGATTGAATTGTATTAGGAAACAGAGAACTTTTTTATTACTCATCCCCAAATGACCACATTTTCCAAAAGATCATGTCTTAGATCAGTAGGGGAATTCCTTCCGATATTATTCATAAAGGAAAAGTTCAAAAGCACAAAAACAGTGTAAATAAATTCAAACTCAAAGGGTTGAAATGAGCTGTGGCTAATCGGACAAAACCCTGAACTAGATGAAATAGCAATTTCTGAAGAATCTTCATCCCATGCAAGCTATATCTCTCTATATACATACAGCTGTACAAAGAAAAGTATCTTAAGAAGAAACCTAGATAATGGTTATTGCACATTAGAATGGCAAGCAGTGCATCCAAGGAACCTGCTTAGAAGCTCATTGCACTATGCTGACACCACTTTGCCCCACAGTGGGGATTCCCTATCCTTTGGTTTCTTTGATGAAAAATCTTCTCAAGGTCCATTTTTAACACAGCTCTGAAAATAGATGCATGTAAAAAGGATGTCTTTTGTTTTGGATATATTTATTAGCTGGCAATCAGTTTTTTGCTTGCAAAGGTACCTGGATTAATTTGGGCTCAGTTCTGCAGGCTCAAAAGCCATGTGCAATGTCAAGAGGAACAGAGTCCGTGGAGGGCTATGGCATGAACCCAGGTACATTTGGGAAAGCCAAGTGTTGCCAGCAGAAGAGGCAATTTGCACTGGAATTGTTACTGTTCAAACCAGCTGTCCCAGGCATCTGGGACAGTCTGAAGGAGCTTGTGGCAGGGTCTGCACCTTTCTCTGTACTTATGCACTTTAATCTTTCTTTTTTGTAAAATAGTGCTATGCTTTTATTTTAGTCACCAACAATGGAGTGTACAGGATGGCCTTGTTGGCAGAGAGGACCAAATATAATTTCCTGAAATGTAATGAGAGAGTTTTCAATACTTTTATGTTTTAAAATGCAAAGACAATATAAACTGCATTAACAACTAGGAAGATTATTGTATGCATCCATGAGGTACTACACATATACATGCATGTGCATGCACATACATGTTGTATGCAAATGATGTCATTTCAGAACATAGCAAGTTACAGATCTTCATTGCAAGTGAAGAAAAATATTCCTAGGAGTTACTGCCTGCAGACCATGCTCAAGGGAAAGCTTCCCCTGAAGAAACTGGTCTATATAATTCTTGTAGGATTGAGACCAAGGCTTGATCCTGCTGTTATGGCAAACAGCAGCAAAAGTCTCCACGACTTCCATGATTCCAGAGAAAATCCTTAGATAATACCAGTATGTGTAGCTGCTTACAAATGTGTACATAAACACACTATCTTCATTTTCTCTGGCTGGATGAATGGGGAGCAGGGCTGGGGCAGTACCAGCCCCTGATGAATGGATTGATTTAGCTACAATCAAACACATTTAGCTCAGGGTGAATGCGTCAATCAAAGAAGGAGGAGAAAATTTTAGGAGGTGATTTTCAGTTGATGATATTTTAAATATTTTTCCTGAATAGTGAAAGATAAAAAGTGTAATTAGATGTGTTGATCTGTGGTCAGGAATGCAATGTCCAGAGTAGCTACTGGAATGTGTTAAAGTGGGGAAAATAGCACATTTCCTATAAACATTAGAAGAAAAATCCAGTTCAGAGGGATAAAAAAAGAAATCCAACTGCACAGATCACAGAGAAAGATGCTCTGTGGGAGTTGGACAGTTTCACCAGTACAAACCTAAAGTTTCTTGCAGCTGTCTGTTATTTTGAGCCACCACTTAAAGGAAAATTCCATGTAAGACAGTGTAATCACTGCATCTTATCACCATCTATAGGTTGGTAAATAAAAATAATTGTAATTAGAAAAATAAAAGTCTTACCCCTCACTCTCTCCCACTGGAGAGAGCTGCCAAAACAGCTACCTAAATTTTTTAAAGAGTGCTTTATTAATTCATTGTTTACACATATATTCCTGTTTATCTATCAGGTGTTTCATAACTGATTCCTGCAGCTTTCTCTAAGGATGGGTCTGCCTGGGAATGTCACTTTAGCTAAGTGGGCTGCTGTATGCATATCTGCTGACAACAGTTTGCTCTTTTGCTTTGACAGCGATGTGTGATGACAGCTCTTTATTGATAAGGCAGAGCAGAAGGTGCAGTGCAATTGAATCTGGGAGGTGATAAGAGAGAAGGGAGGCAGCTTTGAGAAGAGGCTGTAAAGCAAAGGCATATGTGCTTAGATTTTGCTTGATGCCCTGCCATCACACAAGTTCTTCTAGAATATCCTTTGTGCTGTGGTGTAGGATAATCAGTGCTTACCCAGAAGAATTAGCTGTTCAGGGACTTTTTTTATATATCTTTGAAATTACAACAACAAAAAAGTACTTCTCAGACTCAGATTGACAAGGGGTATTTGATTCTCATGGCAGTTCACTAAACATCTCCTCCAGCCTGTGGATGAGTAACACAGCAATCATTAGGAAAACCTTATGCAAGTCCAAGCCTCTCCAAAAATAACAGACTAACTAGGTAGCTTTTGATTTATCCTGGGATGCACTGCTCAAAACTACATTTATCTGCTGAGATACATCCACACCCACAGGACTGGCACGAGCTGTGTGTGTAACCCTGAGACAACTCCCCAGGGCTGAGCTCTGCCTTCCCAGGGGAGGCTCAGCCCCCAGCCCATCTCAGCTCTCTGTACAGCACATGGGCTGCACAGCCTGTCCAAGGGGTGCACAGCCTTGCAGATCATCCCAGCTGCTCTCCCCTGCTGTAGGTAGCCTATGGCCACTGACTGAGGCACTGGGCAAGGCTAAAGCAGGGCAGGTGACAGAGGACAGTGGCACATCTCACACCGTTCTGGACTGGTCAGCGTGGGGGAGTGGCTGGAGACTGACCTCACTCACTCTAACAGGTCAGGCCCAGCAACTCTTGAGACTTCTGGGCACTTCCTTAGGATCCTGAGCTTTATCATGCTCCTTCAGCCCCCTCTGCCAAGCACTGCCAGTGCAGCAGACAGGACTGGATACAGTTTTGAGCTGACCTCCTCTTGGCGTTCCTTAAATATTCAGGACAAGTTTGTATATTTGCCTGAAACAGCAAGAGGAAACATGTGAGGAGGATGCAGCATATTAACAACCTGAATAGAAAATCCCTCCACTTGTGCTTCTAACCAAGCATGAGGTGGGATAAATCAGGCGGGTGCTGAACAGTAGCAGATTGAGCCCGAGGGTGAGAGACAGCAAATCTGGGTCCTGTTGTCAGCACTCCCTGGGAGCTCGACCAAGTCAAAGCCTCCTGCCATCCCTGACTTGCCCAGGTGTGCAGGAAGGAAGGTGGGAAGCAGCATTCCTTGCACTAGCTGGGAGCAGGGGCAAGGTCAGCACTCCCCTGGGCAGGAAGGTGACACAAACACCAGGTTGCTCAGGTCTAGGGAAGCAGTTTCACATACAGAGAACTGATTTCAGCAGAGGAGAGACCCAGATACCTCAGGATGCTGTAGTGCATCTATGAGGTGAGGCCCAGAGTGCTGCAATGGTGTATCACCATGTCCCACCCCTGTTTCCCTTTCTTGTTACTCCTCTCTTTTTCCAGAGGTGATTTATCACTGCCAGGTAACTGATTCCAAGTTTTTGAATCTTTTTTTCTTTTCTATTTTATATTTCATGCAATTAAAAAAACCCAACGTTTAACCCCAGCTTGGGACTGTCCTTGCTCTCTGCAAGGCTTTAGGAATAGTTAGGACCTAGAAGCCTGATCCATCAAGCTGCTGAACCCTGTAAGTCTGCACAAGAGTGCTCAGCACTTTGCATGATCAGCTCACATGCAGGTATTACCAGGAGAGGGCTGGCTCTGGTACCACTGCACGTGCTGAACAGGCACTGGAATCACAGGGATTGTTCAGGGAGTGAGGCTTTGCCCTGAAGGCAAAAAGGCTCTTTTCTGGCTGACCTCTTTAAACTGGAATGACCACAGGAGCCTCGTGGCCACAGACTGGTTTATGTCAGCCTGAAGAACCGATTTGACTTTCAGGCACACACACGAACATATCTGTGTCTAGTGGTATTTTCTTATGATCTGATAAATCACAGTACTTGTAAAAATATCGAGGGGGAGGTTCAAATGACACAAAACCTCATATGAAATATTGCATGCAAGTACATTAACCAGTAACCACTATGCAATATTAACCCCAAGCATGCAGCAATGCTACCTGAGCATGTGTTTAGAGAATGCATGCAGAAGGCTCACACATAGAGTATTCTTAAACTATTGATTCGTATCAAATGTAAAACATTTTACAAGTCCTTTGCATCTGCCAGACTCAAATCTGAGTTGTTCATGTTATTTGGAACAGGCTAGACCAAACACAGAGCCCTTTAAAAATCCCATCCTTAGAATTCACTTTGTGTTGTGGGTTTCATGTTTGCTCCAAGTGTTTAATTAGTAACAGACATCTGTATACCAGCTTTTGCAGACATGTTTTAGTACCCTCTCAAGAACTAAAAAGCTAAATCTGCACAGCTTTCACAGAGAAGCTGGGTTGTTTGGATTTTCACATTTTCATCCCTAGTCTCAACCACAGGACAGTCAGGTATCCTAGGAATATCCACAGAGCATGGGTCTCCATGGCAGAGATAACAACTGCTGTCCTTACTGGCACAGCCAGAGCCTGAGGCCCAAATCATTCTATGTTGGAGCCAGTGAGAAAGGGAGCAAAGCATAAATTGTAGATCTCTTTTGCCCAAACATGCATCTGCAAAATGAGACATATCAGTTATTTTCGCATGAATTACCTGCACAGTTGAAAAAATGTGATTTCTGGTCACCAGTGTTGTCAGCTTAGCAGTCTGTACAGTGAATTTATGTAATAAATGTTAATAATATACCAAATATTCACAAAAATGGTAAGACAAAATGCACTGCACGTTGTGAAAAAAAAAATGGTGGATATGCAATACAGTATTATCTACTATTCAAACCTTACCTAGGCTAGAATCAGATTCCTTCATTATGGTTCTGCTGATTTTTGGACTGGTGAAATAAACCAGAGAACAGGAGTGCCATGCATGAAGAGATCACTGACACTTTGAACAAATGCAGGCAAAATGAAAAACAGGAATTTCAGAGAATACATGGGAAGTTTCAGAGCCTCAGCCCACAAAGTAACAGGCATTAGGCAAGGTAAAGAGACAGAAGGAATCTAAATTTTCCTAAAATATGCTGTAACTTTACAAATGCTTGCAATACGTGACAGCCCATTGAGCAAGCTTGCATGGTCAAGACTTGATGTGCTTTGATCTCTTTTCCCCTTCTACATTTACAGAATGCCATTGACATTGGCTAAACCTTTAATTTAAATAGCCTTTTTAATATCAGTAAGCTATTGTAAATTCAGAAAAATAAAAAAAAAATTTATAAATATATTTTATATATCAGACTATAACATATCTAGAGTAAAATAAAACTATATAGTTTTGAGAGGCATTCTGTGTGGCTTCTTCTATATGCTGTAAACTGTTTGAAAACCTTTGCAATCTTGCATCAGTTCTTTTGGCTTTATTTTTAAGCCAACCTAGAGGAAAGAAGTGATTACAGGGTTGGCAGACACTTTCACCTGGCCCATCTGAAGAGCCCTGCTGCTGCACACGCTCCCAGAGCTCCCTGGACTGGCGGTGTCCGCGGGGCAGTGCAGGGGCAGGGCTTGGCAGCGCTGCCGAGGTGGGAGCCCAGCCCGACACCTGAATGTTTACATTCCCTTACCAAGGCTCACACGGACCCAGATTCAGAATCTGAATGTAAGAACATACGGGGGAAAAGGTCAGTTTCTTACTACAGGTAACTCTGCCTCTGTATGCTTAGTGCATTATCAGCTGTGTATAATATTAAACACAGACCTATAGTTTACTGATGCTTTAATTTGGTGTTTCCCAGCACTGCTCTTTAAAATAATCTATTTCCTCAAAAAAGAATGATGTGCATAATGGATGTGTTAAATTTATTAAGGTCATAGACGACTATTTGCAGAGCACCACACTTAATGTAGTATTTTTGTACTGTAATGGAAGCATGCCTTCCTTGGGTTCTTTTCCACATATTAAATTGTATTTATTTACCTGTATTTATAACTGTGCAATTTTTAAATATGTTTTAAAAATAAACTTTGTCTGTGGCTTCAAACATTTCAAAATCTCTTTTCAACTTGAAAAGGGTCTTGACTTCAATGACCTAAACTGAAAGGAGGGATCTAAGTCTCCAACTGAAAGGGTTTTTAAATGAGGTCTTCTATCCTATTGTTTACCAAGTGAACATGCTTCTCTGCTTAAAAATTAAGTCCAGGAGATGCTTCTGTTCTCATTTTCCCTAAATTCATTGTTTCTCCAAGGCAGAGTTATTTTTAGAATTGATTTTTATTTTGACATATTTTGATCAATTATACTTACAACTGAAATTTATACTAGCTGAGACCTGGCCCAAAGGGTTCTGCACATACAGCCCATATGAGGAAAACGGGGAAAAAATAGATAAGAATTTTTCCTGAAGACCATGCAATAATTAAAACAGAAGTAATTATATCACAAACCAACCTTTATAAAAAGCAAATCCAACATCAATGACTGAAACCACCACTCAAGCAATTTCCCAGATCCCACTGTAGGAGTTGGCTCTCAGCATTTTTCAGTTCTGTCTTTCATGGGATGAGATGGAAGTGCTGACAGGGATGATGTCATTCCTACTCTGTGTTTTTGCTGTGAGGCACCAACAAAAGCACAGCCACAAGGGATAAAAATTCCTGTGTGCTGCTGTGGACAGAAGAGTTGACAGCCAGCGAGGGCTGTGACAGTGACAGCACAGGGCTATGGGGAAAGCAGGAGTCTCTCCACGGACATGTGGGCTGCTCCAGAAAAACAAACAGAAGGCACAGCCATGGTTTGCCTGCAGGAGGAACGCTCTGTCAGAAAAACCAACTGGCTAAAAGCTATGGCTTTAACCAGAACCTTCCACCAAGGAACAAAAGGGAACACAAAAACCACATAAACCCTTAGGTTAGGATGAATTAACTGTGGGCTCTTGACACTGGTGTGTATTTTGGGAGATGTTAAGGCTAGTTTAGTTCTTTTTGCTCGAATGTACTGACAAAGCAGCAGGAGGAAAAATCTTCTGGTTATGTGCTCCATAGGGAACCCACCAGGAACACAGTGCTGTTGTCCTATAGCAAAAGACAGTGGGAGAAAAGCATCAGTACCAAATCCACATACAAAACTGCTCAAAAATCACTGCTGAAGACATCTGAAAACACAATCACCCACTCCAAACAGCTGTCAGTCATGCAGTAACTGTTTTCAATAATTTTATAGCTTCTGTCATTCACCATGGCTGTCAGTGCTGCCCTTACTGGGATTAAGCTTGTGGGACACCTGGGGGACACAAAGGGGCTCCTTCCCACCTCAGTGAGGGGGAGCAGAGGGTGGTAACTTGTCACTTATCCAGTACTGCTCCCACAAACAGTCTGCAAAAGCTAGCAGGCACAAATCCCATACAGGAAATTCCTGGAAGTTCTGAACAGAGCTCGTAGCCTGTACAGGGAGCCACTCTCCCACCTCTTCCAGTTGCCACAAGGGGTGTGAACAGCGTGGCTTGAGTTGCCACAAAGGATATCTGTGATACAAGAGAAACCAAAACAGATCATTTAGACTTCAGAAGCTGAACCATCTCTACCTTTCTTATCACTCAACATGTCACATGTCCTCTACTTCTGTGTCAAGAAGTGTCACTGAGCCCAGCAGATTTACCTCTCACCTCTCCTCCAGCTGCTGGTCCTGTGATCTTATAAAGAGTTGTCAGTCCCTCAGTCTTCTTTTTCAGCCTGTTGCATCTACCAGAGTCCCAAAAGTCACATTTCTATGCCAAGTCCTTACACATGAGGAAAACAGACCTCTCCTTTACTGAGCAGCAGAAGGAATTTCTGAGTATGAGGAATTACAGACAAATGCCAGGAGTCACAAGAAATCAAGACTCTCACAAACCTCTCTGTTCCCTATGCAGGATCACACAAAACGACCACAAAGAGGGAGAGGCAGCATCAGAACACATTCTGTCTATTCCTCTTTCAGTTCAGACAGGAATAAAGAAGCAAGAATTCACACAGTCACCAGATGTGAGAATATTTCTTTTTAATTTAAAACAGTTGCAACAATGTCATTCACAGCCTTTCTCACCTCAGACAAATACTCTCCAGAAAGTTAACAGTGCTTCAAGCAAACAACTCTGAATGGTGCAAAGTAAACCAGGACAGACACTTCCAGGATACAACAGTAAAACCACTGAAGAGTGAGTAGAAATGAGACACCAATCTCAGCCATTAAGGTAGGAAGGGTGACAGAGAAAACAATAAAATGTCCAGTTACATATTTTGCATAGACTTCCAATGCATGAAAACAGCAAAGAGGATAAAAATGGCTGCTGCCAGGATGGAGAACAAAAGGAATCAGTTGGAGAAGTCTCTAAAGAAATCTAATGAGTTCTGGATGCATCCACATTCTGAATGTGTGTTGTGACCTAGTGGAGGCTGCCTGAATCAAAGAATTGGGCTGATGTTGGTTTCACTTACATCAAAGTCAGTCAGAGGTAATGGCACAGAACCATTGTGTGATTGGAGTTCAGAAACATCTACACAGCTCTGAATAAATTAGTTTTTATCCTAATTATATTTTAGCTAGGAAGATTAAATAGGAGTTTGTGTCTAAGTGTGTTTTGGAGACTGGAGACTGTGACTCAGAATGAGGAGTCCATGGATCCAGCATGCTGCTAGGAATGAGAGAAGAGGAAATCAAGGAAAAGTTATTGAGTTTTTTCCTTCCTTCCTATCTCCAAACCTGAATGTATCATACAAAAAGTAAAAATTTTAGTCTGAGAAATAAGAGCATTATTCATTGCCAGGTCCTGGCTTGCCATGATTCTCAGGTTAGATTGTCTCAAACAGCTCACAGTGATTTTTATTCCTCCATTGTTTTTGGTCAAGAACCTCCCAGCTCTCCAAGTCCCCAGCAGCTCCTCCAGCACCCAGACACAGGGAGAGTCCCAGGCTGTGCCCCTGGCACGATTCAGCACTCTCAGATTGTAGCAGGCACAGCCTGGCAGATCAGTCTGTTTGAGTGGGGCTTCTGATGCAGTTTTAAAAAACCCCAAGCCCACCAGAACTCCTCTGCCCCCCATCAGGCTGAGGATTCAGGAGTTTACATCCTGCTCCTCCAGGTTCATGATGTTCTTCACACAAAACCCATCACAAAAAGGGAGACAACTTACCTAACCTGAAAAAAGGAGGGAGGCCATTGTTTTGGGAGAGAATAAATTCTTCAAGCACCTGACTGAAGGACTTCTAACTTATTTTTAAGTGCTAAATTTTATAAAACCTGCAATCCTTTCCCCTATACTGCTCTCTGCACTCCTGACTAACTTTGGTTTGGGCAGGCAAAACATGAAAGTGATGAACTGAAAAGAACTCCAGGATCTGAGCTGCTCCAATTCACTTACCACAGCCAGCCAAGGGCCCTCCCTTCCAACCACCCTTTCCAGTTTATCACCTTCCAAGTGTGCCTCCTGAGACCAGGCAGCTCCACAGCCATCACAGTTCTGGGATGCACCAAATGGTTTGCAAGATTCCAGCTCCATCCTTGCTCCTACAAGATCAGCCATGCTTCCAGCTAGGCAATAAACATGGGTGTTACCCACTTGGCCTTCATTTACCCAACATTTCTAAATAAAAAGGCAGCAGCCACCAGATCTTGGTAGTTTCTAAATAGCCCTTTAAGTTCATGAGGCAAGAGGGAAGCTGCAGTGTTGAACTTCCTTGGAATATACATGGGAATTAAAAAAAAAAAAAAAAAAAAAAAAAAAAAGTAAATATTAAAGGGGGGGAAAAAAGGCCTTTTCTCCTTTTTCTACTGCCAGAATGAAAAAAACACACAGATATACAGAAGTTTTGCTCCTTCACTTTAAATAGAAGATGTATCACTGCATAATTTGCTGATCCCATTTTCAAACCTGTCACTTTCTGGTGAAGTCCTCAAATATCCAAAATCTGGAAGAAGGAAAGAAATTACTGGAAGCTTTTATTTCATCCAGAACTGGTAGCTCAATAAGCACAAGGCAGCTGAATCTCACAGGGGCCACTCATTAATGTGCCAGGACACTGCACTAATGTGTCCATAAGAGCTCTAAGAGCAGGGAGCTTTCCCAGCAATTTGACACCTTTACACTCTACAGAATTATTGCACTGGAATTTCTCTCATAATCTTTTAAGATCAAAACCTGATTAAAATACCAACAGTGTTTTTTTGGCTCTGTGTGAGGCTTTATGACCAGAGAAAGAATAATTTTCCCCAAGACACTGCAAAAACTAAAATGCCCTTCTCATAACCAGATGTTTAATTTGGGTTCTCTTCTGAGTGTGTAGTTGCCTGAATTTTGCTATTAAACTTGCAGGCACTAACTGCAGAGAAAATGTAATGATACCTCTCTGGCTCTCTTGCCATCTGCAAAAAAGGATTTTATTTTTTTTGACTGCTGCAATTTATTTTGAGGGCTTGCTAACATTGTACAAGGCAACTCCAGCAGCCTCTAAGCAGTCCAACACTGTGAACCTTTGGGTTTCTTCTTTTTTTCAGAATCATGAAAGGTTTTGCACTCACCATTGTAATTTTTCAAATATCATTTTAAAACCCACATACGTATTCTCACCTGTGAAAAACACTTAAATAACACAAAAAGAAGAAAAAAAAGACAGAAAGGCCAGCCCCTGCCTACCCACCCCATCATCCCTGCCAGAGATATCTAACCCCTTTTAGAAGATGTCTGTTGAAGAAATCAGATTATCGATGCATTTGGAAGTTTAAAGAAAGCAAAAATAGCAATTCAATGGCATTTTTGTTGTTGTTTTTTGTTCTTGTTGGTTGTGGCTGTTTTGGTTTTTTAAGGGAGGGACAGAGGGGTAAATCCATAAATCAACAAACTTAGTAAGCAATTTCCCCCACTCAGATATGAAAGTCAATGTTTAAGAAATCTTTAGCAGAAAGCAGGATTGCATTGCAAATACTTTGTCAGGGAGTTGATTTCAGATGGAATATAAGTGGTCTAGACACAAATTTCCCTGACATAAAGGGACATTAAACCCTTTTTTACCTCCTCCATAAGAAAACAAAATTTACATAACAGCCTTGCCTCCTGAGGGTGTGCATTTAATTTCATAGTCAGAAAGTCTGCTGCTTTTAGCCATCTGTAATTCTGAATCTGTTGGAAGACCTTAAAAATGAATATTCAAGTGAAGATGAAGAAACCTACGTCTGCAAAAATAAAATTCCTCTTTGGCAAGAAATGTACAGGGCACTGACAGGAGATTGCTCCTGTCTCCATTAGTCTCTTAGGCATATACATGGAAAAGTCAAATCAAGATACTGTACCACTGAATTCCAACAGATATAACTTCAGCTGACTTTTCTCACTGCACTGAAAATAATCTCTGAAATAAGACATTCTGCTTTGAAGAACAGCCACAAACCCCCTCCCTTCAAATGATTTCTTTACATGATCTGGACTCTGGATGAAAACAGAGACTCCCAGTCACCAAAGACACAAATATCTGTTTGTGGTCTTCAAAGGATGCACAGAGAGGACAAGCAGGAGCCGGGCTGAACTGTTCTTGCTCAACACTGAAGCTTCCATATTCTCCACACACTAGCTGCAAACTCCACCAGAAATCCACATGGCCTGTAAGGTGTGTAAATTTAAAACAATGTCCTATACAGCACCTAATAGAAATCTTCCGTCTAACACTTAAGGCGGCATCAAATGATTGGTTTTAAATACACTATAAACATCCCATGTTTTCCTTTGCTTTTTGGCAGTCCAAGGGTTAAGGGGTCTTTTGTTGGTTTTACATTTTTATTGTACGCTTTTTTTTTTTGGGCAGGTTAAAAAGGCTTATGGCTTCTTAAGGCCAGGTGATAGATTTGAGGCCTAACTTGGTATCCTGTGGTAAAAATAAATGTAGCCCAGGTCTTTGGGAGGTCGTTCTGAGGCACAGACTCTAAGGTCGTTGTAGATCACCCATCTGAAAGGAAAACAAGATTGATTACACTCCATGAGTACAAAAATCACCACAGGCTTATCAGGGATTTCTCAGACCCAGGCCTCAAAGAGTTTAAAATGTAAAATTAGGCATTGCAACAAGAACAAAGGAGCAGAGAAACGGCCAAACCAGCTGGCAGAGTCAGGATTTGAAAAGGAGAGATGTGAAGAGAAATGTGTAGTTACAGCTCAAATGAAGAAAATCAGGGATTCCCAATGTCAAATAATGGGGGCATATCAAAATCCCAGGCAAGATCAGCACCACAGTACCAGCAACACCGGTATCAGCTCACAGCTCCACATAGTTCCTATTGATGGGCAACAAAAGGAAGCTGGGGAGAGCTCAGATAAACTAAGCCAGATACAGAACCAATGCCCCAAATTGAATAGAGATTTGTAATGGCAAGCACAGGAGACCCAATGATACATTTCACCACAGACTTCAGTGAGATCAAGCCTGACATCACTTCTGTGACAATTTTCATTTTTTTGGTGGGAAACCAACAGATAGTAACAGCCCGTGTTGTCTGCCATGGGCATGCCCTGCTCTGCACAGATGCTTCAAATCAAACATTTTCCCAACCCCTGTGTTTCTCCCAGCTGCACTCACCTTCCTTCCTTTCTGAGGTGACAAACGTAGTGGCCACTCATTGTGGATGTTCCCATGTGGCTGATGAACCCAAACAGCTCATACCCTGTTTTAAGAAACAGAAATGGCACCCTAAGCCTTTTACTGCTACCACTGCAATATGACTCCAGGGGAAACGTTCTTTCTAACACTGGAGAAGCATCTAAGCACTCCCAACTCGGACTAAGCATCTCCAAACTCAATTTCTGTTAACACTGCAGCATGTTCCCAACTCAACTAGTGGCTCAGATTCACTGTCAAACATCAAACCAATCCAAATCAAACCCACAGAGACCTGTGCACACACAGCAGGGCCGTGACCACAGCCCCTGCTAGGAAAGAAAACAGCAGATTCATTCCCAGTTCACAGAGAACACCACAGAAAGTCCAAACAGGGAGTTCATTCTGCATACAAATTAGCTATGTCTATATGTGTGATCACAGATCTCCTATAAATCAAAACCCACAGAAGTTTGTATTTCAGCAGCCAATAGAAGAGAGGACAGGAAAGAAAGCTCTTCCTTTAAAACAAGGACAATTTTTATGCCTGAAGTCTCCAGAGAACTCAGCACTGGTTCTTGATCCTCGCCCATTCATGCCATTCACCTGAAATACCACTAAAAGTAAAAGGGTACCTTCTTTCAGGATATTGCATAAGGACATGGGCCTGGATTTTGCTGGAGAGGGCTTTCTGGAGCCATTTTACAGAATCATATTGGTTATCAGGATTTAAGGCACTCAGTAAAGGGTCTCAGTCTATAAAGGCTAAGTACCACAAAAAAATAATTATTCCAAGTTTGGGGTGTGTTTTCTTTTTAACTTCACAATAATCAATGTTTCCCATGTCTCCAAAAGACTTAAGTTTGGTATTCATAATGTTACTATAACAGTAGCAATCACAGAGACAAAAATCAAATTTTTTAGTAATTTTTTTTTCCTAAGAACTTTACATTCAAGATCACAGGTAGAAGTTTAGAACATACTACAACTAGTCACTGAAGACCCTTCAAAAAAACTTTCTGTGACATCCTTAGCACCGCCACTGAGCTTTTGTACTCCAGTACTGTGACACCTCCAGGAGGTTCTTTTCAACTTTGCCTGCTGTACATTAGCCCCATCTTGTGGTTTATTTAGAAGCAGTATGACAGAGAATCTCAACCAAAAGAAAACAAAACATGCAGGAAACCAACTATACCTGTGGTACTGTGAATAAGGAACTCTGTTGAAGGGATTATCAAATCACCCAGCAGACCACAGGAGGACAGAAACTCAGGTGGTCTGTAACAGCAGTGTTGTCTTTAGGATGCTCAGCCTCTGAAGATTTAAATATTCTAGCTTTTCTTTGTCTTTTTATCTTATAGCAACAGAACAAAAAGTAAACCTAGGCCAGGAGAGATTTGTGTGCTCTGGTAGCAAGAAACTTTGGACTTGGGTTATTCAGTGAGTCCAAGGAGAGAATTTTCTAAGCAAACACAGCCCACAGAACTCAGCAGCCCACTGAGCTGGATTCAGCCCCAGAAAGAAGACTTGAAGTAAATTGTCTGGATGGTGTCCAAAACCACCCACAATAACTACTTTCAAAACAGGAAGGAGCTCTATGAAAGGGGTGGGTGTGACACAACAAAACGACAGCCAGGTCTAAGCTGAAGCAGAACTTACTTCCAGGGCCATCTTTGATCCTGGGTCCCTCTGACCCTGTCTCTGCAAGGATATTGGCATTAGCATTGTTCTCCATATCCATGGTGTCCAAAGCAGGGTCATTTTCTTCCTCAGGGTCAGGGTGGCTGAAGATCCACTCCAGTGCACGCTCCAAGTTATTGTTCTGCCAGTCAAACAATCAAAAGAGCAGCTTTTAATACCCTCTCTAACATCACATTGCCACTCACCAGACTTTGAACAGAGTGAGGATCGTGTTTACACCACTTAAAAATTGTAAAATACTTCTACCTCCATGGAAAACAGTATTCAGTAAGAACTCTGCAAAATCTTAGTACATGGAAAAGAAATAATCCCACAATGAAGACCCACTGCTCCAGGTTCTTATCTTGCAGACACAGGGTCTCCAGGCATCCAGGTTATTTTTCAACAGGCATTAAAAGCAGGTAAGTCTTCCTCACTGCCTTCCACACTTCACCATTTCAGTGATACACACAAAGCACCTTCCCCGCTCCAGAGAAGTCAGGCATCCCACGCTTTGCCAGGATAGTTCCAGGCTCACCATCCACTAACTGGATGTTTGTACGTTTCCAAGGCATCTGAGCACACACATGCACAAAGCACAGAATATGAAACAAAACCCCAGTGCCAGCAATAACCCATGAACTCACTGTAGCCTTCAGCGCCTGAATCGCTAGATTCCTTTGGAATCCCATGGAAATGATAATAGCAACCATCTCTTCAGGAGGCTGGTTATCTAGCCCTACAGCTCCTAAAGCAGCTGCCCCACTGGAAGCAACTTCTCCAAATGCAGGTATGACCAATGGCTCAGCAAAGTCTGGAACAAACAAACATTTTTCAGTTCCTTCTTTTGCCTCACTTAACTGGAAAGTCAACAACAAACACAAACAAACAACACACAGGACCTCAAAAGCAGTCCTGAAATCAATGTAAGTTCATTTCACTGGCATTTAAATTCAGACTTAGATGTGTGAAAAGCCTTAAAAACAACAAAAGGAATGTGCACGTTACAAGGTATCTAGGTGCACATGCTCATACTGAGCAGACTGGAATAACTTGGCACATTGCAGAAGTGAAAAAACTGGAGGAAAGCAGCAAAAATTGGTATGGAAGCAATGATGGCATCAGGGTAATAGACAACCCAGTGCATAAACATAAAATGAACTGATTCCATATCTGAAAATGTCTGCTAAGCCCAAGTGAAACTCATTCTTCATTTACACAAGCAACACAAAAGCTCATGGTGAAGCGTGAACTCAACCAAATCTGGAATTTCCTGGCAAGGGAGTACTCAGATGCACTCAGTGCTGAATCATGAGTCCAAACTTTGCATGGATGAAACACAGGAAGTGGAGAACATCTAGCAGCCCTGTCCATCACTAGACAGCCCAAGTATGGCATGAATGCTCCAGCCTGAGCTAGAGAAGGCTGATATGGAAGAAAAGCATCCAGACCACAGGATTCTTTGTACTTACACTTGGTCACAAGTCAGCTTCCCCCTTAGCAGCACAGACCTAGCCAAAGAGTGGAAACAGAGCTGGCCCACACCAGTGGTGAGGACAGGACTTCTGGTGTAGCTTAGTTTGTTGTCTTCTTCTAGGCAGAGGATACCACATAATGGTCAAGATCTGCACATCCCAGGAGCAGCTTAGGAAAATTCATTCACACCTCCAGGTTTCCCAGGTGGGGAAGGGGGGCCGTTGTTTCTCTGTCACACATTATAAAATTTCTACTGACTGCCAAAATCCATAACCAGGAGCTGAGTTTAACTTACATCCTCCAGTCACTGACCTGGTTCTTCCATATGTGCAATGATCCAGTTGAAAGCAACTTCAGCACCCAGGTTGCCTGTATAGTACACAGCTTTTCGACATGCTTCCAGAGGAAAGCCCATCTCTGCCAGCTGCATGACTGAAGACTCATCAATATCTAGAGCTACAAGAAAGGACCTTCTAAAATATAAGCTTTATTTCAACCATTGTATAATACTTCTTATTGTTACTCATGGTGCCAGATATCACAGTATATATTGCTTGGATTTGGTTTAGTACTGCAATAAACCCACAGCCATGAGAAAACAGCCTTGTACAAAGCATTACAGTAGTTGTTATGGACTTACTGATAATCTTTTGTCTCAGTAGGGACACAGATCCCCACATAGATCATTAAATCTTGATGAATGCTTACAGGACTTAATTTACTTTAAAATACCTCAGCCCTGGATTTCAAGGGGGGAGGAAGTCAGGTGCTGAGCTCAGCTGGAGATAGCAGCCAAAAGCAAGCACCTCTCAAAGGCAGGATCTTGCAGGTTAGAGAAATAACAGCTGCCAGGTCTGATCAGACAGCTTTATGTGAGATCAGAGTGCAGAGGGAGCCAGGATCAAGCCAGAACTGCAAGATCTTCCTGAGGAGCAGCAGGCAGAGGAGCAGCTGATATTCTGGCTACATTAACTCTTAAAGAGAGTCCTGCACACATGGAAGTAAACACTGAACAAGCACAGAAACCAGCTTTTATTTGGAAGCATGCAGGGGAAGGCTTTGTGCATCTCTATGAGGAGAAAGAAGCCACTAGCTGAGCAAAAGCGTAACAATGTTTTAAGCAGTAGAAAAATGAGATACGTACACTCCACGAAATGGTTCATCATGCGATCTGAAAATTAACAATGGGAAAAAACACAGGGAAAAGGACTTACATGAAGGCTAAGCAGATCCATATGGGTAAAACAATTCCATACTTTCAAACTCACAGAAATATTTGACCTCATGGAGACAGGGCAGTTTCATCCTTACTTCCCTGATGTTTTTGCCCTGAATTAGAGCAGGGATATTTCTCTAACTCAGTTCAGAGCAAAGTATCACTGATACTATAAACGAGTAGGAAATAAAGCTGATGGTTCATCTAAGCAAGAACCTTAAAAATGAAGTACCATCACCAAGGCATTTGCACTAAAACTAGGGCAGTCCATTCAGCAAGAGGGTAAGAAGGTACAGGCCTTTGTGAGGAACATAGACAAGGGATGGAATAAAAACCTTGGAGAATTGAAGTTTGTCTTATCCTTGCTCTGCACACAATGTCAGGTACTAGCTTTCTTTCACATACATATAGCATGGTATTATGCCACCGTTATTATAAATATCCAAGCAAATGGGGGCACTCATGTCATGAGAGCAGTTGCATTACTGGCTTCGTATTAAATACTGAGGCATTCAAGCTTCAGTCATCTGGAGGAAAGTGCAACCACCTGGGTCTAAGATCACACCATAAAAACATTATTTTATTTGCTATAAACCATCTTATTCTCCAGGGAAACCCAGGGAATAAAGGAGGATATTCAATATTCTTGTTTCTGAACTTTAGTATAAAATAAATAGTATTTAAGAAACAAAAAAACCCACCCCAGCATAGCATTTTAATCACTACTCTTTTTTTCTGCTCTACAATCATTATAGTCAGCTGTTTGCCATCTTCTTGAGAGAGAGCTTTTTTAAATGGACTGTGCAGCCCATGTACATCCAGAGAAGAGGATTGTGCATACAGGTACAGCTGCTAAGGCCTAACAATCCTTGTATTTTTTTAATGAATAAAATTTAGAGTCTTAGTCTATGCCTGGAAAGCTGTTCTAAACTGTAGTCCTTTGGGTATTAAGTATTGCTGTACTGTGCTGGACCTGGGAAGTGCACAGTGACTTTACTCTAAGGGAAACATGAACACGCACTGAAGGTTCTCTGGAGGGAGTCAAGGACAGCAACATCAATTACCAAAGCTTCTAGGGAAAACTGTCTCTACCCATGGTCAGAGGGCTAGAACTAGATTATCTTTAAGAGCCCTTCCAACCCCAAACCCTCTGTGATTCTATAATAAATCCCCAAAACAGAAAAGCTGGAAGAACTGTCCAGTAGAGAGGCAAAAAGGCTGTGGGATGTTGTAATAATTACAACAATTAGCCTTCAATTACAGAAGTACAGAGCTGGGGTTTTGTTCATAGTTCCAGATGGTGAAGATTAAAGAGAATCCCTGTGTGCTAGAAGATGAGGGGACAACAGGGGAGAATAAATCAGTAAATACCTTTTGGGTCATCAGGAATGACAATGGGAGGAGCGATGTCTGGGAGTTCCTCTTCTCCTGGCTGGAGTCCCCTGGCCCGAAGGTGACTGATATCCAGGAAATCTGGCATGTCTATAGAAACATCTACAAAAGCAGAGAAATGGGTTGAGCTTCTGCAGCCAGCAAAATGACCTCACCCCTTCAGAGAGGGGTGCAACCTACCCCTTCAGAGAGGGGACTCTGGTACTCAAGGTACAGGAACAGCCAGGATTCTCCTTCTGAAAAGAGTTCTTCAAGAAATTTGGAATGCCAAAGCACAATTTAGCTAGCTCAAATTGCATGGAACTCTGCTTTAACTCCACTTATCTACCTGATGGATAGGTTTAATTTGTTGTAAAAGAGAAGAATATTTAATTTAATTAGAATCTTCACAGTAGAAACTTAAGAGTTGAGCCAAGTCCTCACTATAGTGTGCACATCTGTCCAATTATCTGGGATAGAAAGGTAAATAAAACAAGCACATACCAAGCTTTTTGGGTATCCAGTCAAGGCCAAAGGTGAATTTCTTTATCTGCACCACTAAGTACTCAGGAAAGGAAGCAAAACGGGAAGTCCTGGGCAGGACAAGAAACACAAATCAGGCAACAGAATCCCCAGCAGCACAGATCTCAGTACCTCATGCACACTGAGATGAGCTATCTCTGTTTGATACAAAGGATCCAACCCTACAAGCATTTAAAGTTCAAGCTCTCAACAACCAGACTGCATCACTTCTTGGAGTCTGACCATTGAGAACAGTTAACTTCCTGCTCAGTTCATCATTACAACTCTTGCAAGGCTTGATCTGCACATCACACTGATGAGCCCCAACACCAGTGTGAGGCCAGAGCTCACTGTGCATTTGTGTGTTTCTCTCTGCACCATGTCCAGGTAGCGAGATAAGCACAGGGCAGTTTTTAACAGGCAGCCAGACTCACACTTACTTAACTCCTGCAGATTTTGCTTGAAGGGCACTGCTCCAGAAATCCTCTACGTTGCTTGGTTCAGAAAAGGCCTGCAGACATGCACTGAATGGGATCTTGGCACGGACCAGCTCTGGCAGAGGTCTCCTTGCAGCTTCTGCTTCTCGCCTCTTCAATTCATAGGCAATTAATTCATCTGAGAAATACATACAACACTAGAAGCTAATGAACACTGTCATGACTATGTGTTCCTCATCAGGCTTATTTTTGCAAGTTTTAGAAATGCAGAAAACCTACTTAGCAATAAAAGTGTTACATGCTTTAACTAGACATCAAATCTTTTTGTCTGCATTGGGGTCAGGAGCTACACTTGCAGCCACATCTCTAAGGTTTCTCTTCATGGTGAAAACACAGAACTGGAAATACCAGGACACAGGCAATGAAAACTTTGCCATGACAGCCAAAATTTTGTGTGAACATTAACACCACACACCCACTTCATCAGAGCTCAATCTGAGTTGGAAAGTTATTGCTGCCTATCTTTGTCATCTGACTTTTTAGACAGGCCAGGATTATGTATGATCTAGAAAAAGTCTTGACACTGGTAAGCTGAGCAGTGCCATATGGTAAATTCACAAACTAATCTGTCTCCTGAGTCATTACCTGGAAATAACATGTTCTTTTATAAGCAACAGAGTCATCACTGAAACTGATGAACAAAGAATACAAAGTTCTCCTAAACTTCTCATCCAAAGCAAGGAGTTGTAGGCTAGGTAAAAAGTAGGTAGAATTCTCTGCCTTCTGGTATTTCATAGGATCTCATCAAACAATCTAAATAGCACCTTATGGTTTTAAAATATTTTAAATGTTCAGTTTATGTAGGAAATCAGAGACACATCTCCCTTCATGTTCCTGTGATGTCCCCTTCGCTTCTACCTCAAGCATACATTTATTATGTTATTCTGCAAGGCTCTTCACCACTGACTGCAGGTGCAACCACAACTTGTCAGTGCCTCCCTCCTGCTCCCAGGTCTTCAAGCCTCCTCAGACATTTTCTGCTTTAAAAACAAGGGTGCTTATCATAGCCATGAGAAAAAACACTCCTGCTTATTAAATCAACATCCAGCACTTCATCCTCCCCTGAAGCCCATAACATCTAAATTATGTATTTTAGATTTAGAGATGACAAACTACCTTATACTCCTGTTCTCTATTACCATATTAGATCTTATAATCTGCTGCTAAAGAACAGAAAGCAGATTTGGGTTTTTGGTTGTTTTGGTTTGGGGTTTTTTTGTGAGTGTGTGTTTTTAAAAGATATTCATTGGTATATCCAGTTCCTTTTTTATAATTAAGATGTTTTCCCAAACTGTTTCTCTGTCCAGTTCAAAGGAGATCCAGTGCAGGTGGGGCTCTCTGGGCACACTGTGGCACATCCCTGGGTCAGACAGAGCAGTTTGCTCCTTCACCTTTGTTTGTTGCTGCCTCCATGGCCACAGGTAACTGCATGATGTAGTCCACCCTCTCGGTGTAGCGCACCTTCCTGGACTGGCAGCACTGCGTGCGCTCCTCCACCAGGAACCGGAAAACATCGCTGGGGTTTTCTGAGCCCACAGGGTTCCTCTGGAAGGAATATTACACCAAATCACTGCTGTGACCATGGTTAAAATGACCAGAAAACCCAAAGGCTGCTGGTTGTTCTATGGCAAGCACAAGGACGCTGATCTGGCAGCTCATCTCACACTGGATTGCGTGCGGAGCTTTAGCACCTACAGAGAAAACCACTGGAGTCCACAATTTCTGCACCCACAGCAGCATCCTCCTACACACAGGAGCTTGCAGGGCGTGCACCCCAAGAACCTGACCGAGTCAAGGTGAACAGAAGGTAGGAAGATGGCAAGTTATAAGAAAGACAGAAAGCTCAGATAAATAACATGGAGCATCCTCTCAGCAAATAGAATCGCTCCTACCACTCTGAATATGCACTGAAACAGAACAAGCAACTTGTAGCTCATTATCCAGATGGGAATGTCATGCAAATAATATACCTCCTCTTTGTTGTTCACGTTAATGTCTGTTATCAGGCAAGAAACAGAAAAGTCTCTTCTTACCCTTCTATAATCAGTACATGCATTTAGGGATGTGGAACATTATGCATACAAATGTGAGTAACTTCATCTAGAGACTGAACACATGAATAAATAGCCTCGGTTCTTGGGGAAAATGGGAAAACGAGGGAGGAAGGGTAGACAAGAAATGCTTTACATCAAAACTGCATGTATTTGTAAATTCCTTTATAGAAAGACAGCATTAAAATTCACAGTATGATTCCTTTACACACAGCACTGAGCTGGAGCTTGGTGGAAATAAAGCTTTATACAGAAATATTCAAGTGACAAGCAGCCACTCTGCTTTCAGTGGGGGAATCCTTCCTCCCATGACTCAATAACATACAGCTGGGATTTGTAAAACGGCTGGACAGGGTAATTAATTTGCTCCCAACAATTATATGAATTTGGAACAGTAACAATAATAATCATAATACCCGATTCATTAATATTCCATGACAGACTTCAGTATGGTAAACAGGAACAGCCATTTAAAAGGTCACATATGCTTATGAATATTATAGCCTGTACAGTGATGCTTCACCTCTTCATATTTGTTAGCAGCATCACTGGCCCTGTTATGGTCATGCAAGAGTGCGAAGTAAAGAAGAGGAAGAATTAAGGAACAAGTGTTTCTAAAACAAAATACATTTTAATTAGTCCCACCTTCTACATATCTAAGGCTAAAAATAACATAACTATAAAACGAGACCCTGATGTAACATTTTGCCTTCATTGTCTAATATAACCAGAAAAAGAAGCAGCAATTCAGATTTTCTCACCTCTACTAGATTTATAAGATGTAGGAAAAATTCCTGTGCGTCTTGCTGTCTATTAGAGGAAAATTCTGGATGGCCTTTACTTATAAAAGCCTTGAACATTCGAGGAGATATTCCATTGTGTTGAGGCTAAAAAAAGGGAGAGAAAAACCTTTTAAAAGGGATTTTTATTCAATCATGGACCAAATATCTCAAAGTTACTCCACTAAATCCATCTAGGGCCCACTTCTGGCACTGGAGGAATGATAGTTTCCATTTCACCTATTTTTCCATTTTAATAAAAATGGGAAGGGTCCTGAAACAAGATTTACAATATATTTTATGGCTTAGTTCCTACAGCACTCATTCTACCTGTCCTTTGGAAATTGGCATTTTAAAGAGATTACTGGAGGTTTTTAAAGGTTAGTAGTTTTCAGAAAGGCTGAAAGCCTACATTGTTATATAACATTTGATATTGCTTTCAGAACCCTGTGCTGGAGCATTGAAGCACTTTGGTGTATCAGCTGGCAGCTTTCCTCAGGACAAAACCTTTCCAGAGAGCTGTGCACAACCAAGCAGAGAACAATTAATGTGTGCAAGCATGCATTCCCAGGTGGGTTGTTAAGAGCAGACATGGATTTGCAACTTGCAGGTGTTGCTCATGTTGAAAACCCAAACTTACTGCCTTTGGCCATTCGGTTACATCAGGAGGAAATTGCCCGGAATTAGAAATCTCTGGCTTCCAAGATAGTCCTGGTTTTGACTTTCTAATCCTTTACACCACTTGAAGAACCTCTCCAACCATTCCAGATCCTCAAGACAATACTAGCTATTCTGCCTTTTAATAACATTTTTGAAGGGGTCAGAATCTATTACTCAGATTTGCCCTCACCATCCATGAAACCAAATAATTTTCTAGACAATCCAAGCAAAAGTATAACCTTCAGGTGATCTCAGAGGCTGCCAGCCAATCTCATTCCTTACTACACTTGTGCTGTCACATAAATACAAAAGCAGGAAAAGCATCATGAAATGGAGGCCATGTAAAACACACACTAGAACAGCAAATTAATAATTTCTTCTTTCTTTAATTTCTTTGTTTTACCAGGGTGCAGTATTCCTAGACCCACTGAAATCAGAAGCAGATTCTCATTTTTAAATGGTTATTCAATTTTTGGCAGTACACCACCAACCACATCAGGCCAAGATGATCCATAAAGGCTCCCACCAGGGACAGAGTCTCAGTGTTGCCTGGACAGAGAGATGTTCTAGGGATTTCTGCATCCTGGGTTATGTATTGCTTCAGTGTCCTCAACTGCCTTGCATCAAAACTAGGGCTGGGGACAGAAGAGCATAAAGCAGCTCACATTGCAACATCCCAGGCTTCTTCCTATGCCAGAAGCAAGAATGTGGCACACTTGCCCTGCTTATAATGCAGTGAGTTTGGAGTCAAGCCTTGCTTCCACCTATGCACTTTGTACTCAGACACTTGAGCAGGAAGAAGAAAAACATGCCATGTGTGACAGACTGCAAAAAAAAGGATTGAATCGTGCAATCTCACCTCAAGGACAATAAAAGGAAAAAAACCCTAAACAACAACAGCAACAAAAAAAACCCCAAAAAAAAAAAAAACAAACAAACAAACAAAAAACCCACAGAAGAAATGTTAAAGCTCTAAGCAGAAAATCAAGCCCTGGCTGATGACCCTTTAGGCATTCAGCCTCTTTTTAATCCTAAAGTGGGTCCAAGAAAAATGCTGCCATTTCCAGGCTAAACTTCTGTGGTGCAAAATTTCAATTCCACAGCACCACGAATATTTACAGAATACCTGGCATACTTTCCCCATCAACAGTTGCAAAACAGTTTAGCTAAATATAGTTTGTGCTGGACCACTGCAGATCTCATATGAATGCTTTTACAGACAACAACTCCCCAAAACCTTGGATGAATTCCAAAGGCTCAGAAAGATTGAGAACTTCTTTGTAGAAGGGGAAAAAAAAGTAGAGGAATAAAAGTGAAATGAATAATTGATATTATAGACACAAAGCAGAAGCACTTAAAAACATTTAAGGCCTAAAATGCTATGCAAACAAACAACCAAAAAAGGCATCCTCTATCTGAAAAGGCCATAGATTCCTTCCAAGAGTGAAGGAATAGAGAAAATATCTATACCTGACTTTTTCTGTAAATAAATCAATACAACAAGCAACAAAAGCTGAAAAAGCTGTTTCAAATCCTAACATATGCCATGAATTGCTTGATAAGGAAGTAACTTCATGCATGTAATTCAGCTTCCTTAACTGAGCTAATGAACACTAGTACTGTTAAATGTCAGTAGATTCCTACTACAACCTGACAGAGTTTTATACCATCTGTCATTAAGAGTTCTCAGTATCTCATCTAATAGTGGATGCTGAGCTTTATTCCAAGGGTTCAGATCCCTGAACTTCCAGCACAATTCTCCAGTCACATCCTATATGTGTTCAGGAAAGCAGGTCAGCCAGCACACGTTATTCAATGTATGGAGTTTGCTGAAATCTCTCCCACCATTCCTTTGTCCCAGTGGAGTGTGGATTAGTCTTGAACTTTATTTAATGGGAACAAGCAGGATTCATTTGTTGTTCCAAAACAACAAATTGTCACTGTACAAACCAACTACTTGGGAGACACACAAATTCCAGATCACACAAACTACTCTGTACCAGATGTTCTAGCTGTCCAAAATCTTACTGGCATTCTGATTTCAGGAGAAATTCCTATGTCAATAACTGGCAGATGAAGGTAGAGGAAAACATCTATTTCTAGGGATGGCAAACACCATCATCCCTCTGTGGAAGAAGCATGCTTTACTCCTGTGGCTCTGCATGCCCCTCCATCTCCATGAAAGCCTCCAGCACCACCTAATCTTGCATTACCTAGACAGCTTCTCCTGAAATCAAGTGGAGTATTGTCTGACACTTCCTGGAAACAATTCTTTAGCTCTTTATACTTCTTTCAGAAATTTAAAGAGGGTTTAGACGTTTGCTCCCAGGACTCTCTGCACAAAGTTTTTGTTGTTGTTCCTCAGAGAAGATAAACATTGGTGGCAAGTTCTGTGAACAGCTGCACTCATCACTTTAGATGAGTGCTGCTTTAGTGCAGCAGAGCACTTTATCAGCAGCACCAGTGCTTGCTTTGATGCGCTGCACAAATAGTGCCTGACTAATTTATGCCTGCCTTAGTAATCTGCACATTCCACCTTGCTAAGCACCCCATCCATGCTGGATCCACATGTTCCTCAATGCCCAGCACCTGTTCCCTTTTCTCAGGATATCACTTTTACCTAGTTACCAGGCTGTACAAACTCAGGCAAATACCTTGTGTTCTTCTTTCATCACCTGCTCGATCAGCTCAGATTTCATGGGTGGCTTAGAGTATTGGCCTGAAAGGAGGCCATGTCCCAGTTTAGCCCTGTAAGGAAGAAAGCGGTGGGGTGGAAACGAACATGTGAGAAAAACAGAAAAGAAGACTTGTTTCAAGAAAAAAAAAAAAAAAAAGAAGAAGTTTACTGCTTTTGACACCTTGATGAACCATCATTATCTGCAACTAAGTGGTCAAATCTTCTCATTCTCCCTGTGCCATATCTCATTTCTGAGCTCATGAAAAGCTGTTCTTTTGCTCTTCCATTAAATCATTTAGATTCTATTTAACCTAACCAAGTAAATAACTGAGAAATGTCACTTACATCTGAGTGTTGAAATCTTGTGTTGGATCAAGAGGGGAGTAATCAAATATTCGTGGAAGGTTTCCCACATACCTGGGAAGAAAGAAAAAAGCAGAAACATTCAAATATTGCAGCTTAATGATTCAATCTATCCCCAATGAGTGCTTCTGTCATGGAAAAATAATTAAGTAAAGAAATTAAGAAATGGACATTGAGGCTTTACTTGGAAGCTTCTAGCTATAAAGAATCTGGCTGTGTTGTTCATCTGGAATTTACATTCTATTCCTTAATCTTGCAAAAGCTGCAGGATGCTGTTGGTCTATACCTCAGAGCTGAGTTGAGAATCAGTACACTTTCTACTCCCAATTAACATAGCCAAGTAAATTCAGGTTTGCATCAGGACCAAAATATGTAAAAAGAATATTTCTATTGAGTTTCACAAGAGAAGCAATTCTGGTAACACTGAGGGAAACATTGTTCTAGCCAGCCTGGTGGAAAGGGAAGCATTCAGCAGCACTCTCTGATCATTGCTGCCCTTGAGCACAGGAAAGAACAGGCTGGGTAGGTATGGTCATGGTGCTGGTCCCTCTCTCATCAAAGATCTCCACTATTTTGATGACACTAAGTCCTCCAGGTAACTCCCAGGACCATGTCGAAAATTATCTTCCTTAATAAAGTCCATTTTGATATTTTTCAACAGTGGACGTAGAAGAGCTGGCACTTAATGAATTTAAAGACTGTACTGCACATGGCTAACAAAGAAAATAAACACAAGTTTTTCTCCCTCTTCTTCTCCAACATGAAAATCTGGGAGGGTTTCCAAAATCTAAAAGCCTCACTTGAGCACATACACTACTGCTGCTTTGGAAGGAAAGGGCACTCTCAATTTTATTTCAAACCACAGACTGTCCTTTACAAAAAGCCTTCTCTCCTTGGAATGATGTGTTCAGTTTCCATCAGTTGGGAGTATTTCATATTTTTCTGTTATGCTTTTGTCCTTTACTCTCTTAATTATTCAGTGGAATAATACATTTGCGCAGTTCTTGTCATTTATTTTTTTTTTATTTTAATTAAAATGTGCCTCTGATAGCTTAAAAAGACCTGCATGCAGTGTTTTTCACTAGCATGGATCACTATCAACATGTTTGTGCCAATTTTTGGCACACTGATGACACTCAGATAAACAGAGATATGTGCATCTGTATATAAAAAGCAGAGACTGGGACATCAAATTTACATGGTGGAATACGATTTCCCAGCACTGAAGTTGAGACAGTACGTTTTTATTTTGAAGACAGATTGTGTTTTCTGTTCCAGCCTTTTTCAGAACAGACCAAAACAATCACTAAATCCTCCGAGCAGCCACTGAAGTGACTGAAAGGGACCTGTTTGCAGGTGAGACAAAAATTAAAATAACATTTTTCTCAGAAAAACAACGAACTGATGAACACAGCAGCCAGTGACAAGAAGCAGTTTGGAGCTACTTACGCTCTCTGGAACTCTGGGATGCTGAAAATGGCTTGCATGACAGCATTGAGGTAGCAGCTATTTCCCAGGTTCTTCATGCCAGTGTATCCTGGGCCATACATGGGCTTGAGTTTTACCCCAGCTTCCTGAATCACTTCCCATTCCGAGACTCTTGGCTTTATGTCATTATCTCTTAGTCCATTCTCTGTCTGAAAGCAACAAGATTTTCATCTTAGTCTCTTTAACTTCTGCCATAATTATGCTGCTGCCATCATCACCATCACCAACTTTGTGAGCTATACTCCAAGAAATGAAGAGCCAAATCAATGGGCAAGGGGAGGTAAATCCTGCATGCAGGGGAAGGTGAGGGTCAGAAAGGCAGCAGTTTGTTCCTCCAGTACACCCTTGGCTCTTTAGCACAGCCCCTGGCTCTTGGAGTGCCCTCAGTCATGACCTCAGTCCCAGCTGGGAGCTTCACTTCTCTCAGCCCTGTGACCTCCAGCCTCAGCATCAAACACTGCCCTTTTTCAGGTTTCCTATTCCATTTGTAATGGCCAGGAATAGCTGCTGCTGTAGAAGCTGCTCATAACAAACAAAACGCATGAAAAGCTGCAGATCCAAGAACTCTTCCCTTCTTTCAAATGGTAAAAGCCAATAATTTGTGACACTGAAGTTTCTCCCCTTTACACTCAGCCTTCAGCCTGTAGGTGCAGGTCACTACAGTGCCATTTACTGCTGGCACTACTCTGTCACTTCTCAAAGAATTGCACAGACCAAAGACCAGAGGTGACACCTTTGCAACAGTTAAGACTACATTTTCAAGACTTCTGAGTAAAACAGGCTTTACAGAATGATTTGGATAAAAGAAACTTATTAAAGAAACTTAAAGAAACTATTCATGATGCTGGCAAGGAAATTGGTACACCAAAAATATTATTAGCATCACAAAGGCTTTTGAAAACACAGTTTAACTCTTCTCTATCATTTCAATTATTATAATTTTCTCATCACTTGGATAATGAAATACACTTAACCGGTAGCAGGTTTGTCCCTCTTTAACATTTTCATGTTTTCCAGGAAGTGATACTAGGTTATATGTTTGGGTTTTAAAAAAACCCCAAAAAACAACAAACCAAACCAAACAAAAACTGACACAACCACAAAAACCACACCTGCCTTTATAAGCATAACCTAATCTGATTTCTTACATCATTTAATGAGAACTGTAATCAGCATCCACTAAGACACAAGTTATTAGTACTTTACCTTCTTGCATGCCACACCTTTGACCATGCTGTTTTCTAGACTTGAGAGAATGTATTTTTCATTTTCTAATGTATTTATTGATGAAACCTAAACTGAACTTTACAAAAAGAACTTTCTGCAACTTATTAACTTATCTATTGCTTAGCATCTTTTTGCTTGTGAACTGTATCTGTTTATACATACAAGGCTTTCCTTCACTCACTGTAATTAAATATTCCAGACATTCTCCTCTAATTGAATGAGGTTTTTCATCTTGAAGACAAATGATACATCACACAGGAAAAGTGAAAAATGTAAACTAAAGACCACAAGGTACTTCTTTCAGAAGGCAACTTCTGGATTTGAGAGCAATGATTTACTCAGAACTCAGACAACAACTCCCAAGTTAGCTGGCTGAACTTACAGAACTGAATACTGTCATAACAGTCTGAAGGAATCACAAATAATCTACAGGTGTCACTCTTCTCCCATTTCTCTCCCACCCCCAAGTGAACAAACAAGTGAACAACAAGCTGAACAAAAGATGGATTTCCTACCACTTGCATCTGCAGCATATCAATCCCAAAGTGTGCCAAATGTTTCGCTATGTGCGGATCTAAAACCGGCTCCTCTTCATCAAAGGAGTAGACATCTGCAAAAGCAGAGAGAAACCAGTGAGCCCCAGGATCAAATGTTGTCCCTTCTCTCTGCTTACCAACACTGCATCCTCAGCACAGGGCTGCCTATACAAAATGCTTTGTTTATATTCTCCAAGTTTGGTTCTGGCCAGCAGAGAAGTGCACAGATGAGCACATTGCTTGGTAAAGATTTTAACACAATCAACTCAAGCACTCTCCTCAAAAGAAATGATATGTCTCCACAACAGTAAAGCCTAAAAACATTTATAAGCACCATGGTATTTCCTATCCCCAAAATAAGAAATTTGTAGGGAATGCAAGGAATGGGGCATGCGAAGTTCTCAGATATGTAGCCAGCTCACATCTTAAACATGATGAGAGATTATGAATTTCTGTAGAGCTACTAGATACAGACAGACCCATTAAAGCTGTGAGTATATCACACCAACTCACTATTGACAATATTATTTCAATTTTTAGAGCACTTTAAGAAATCCACTTTTGCCCTTTTCACACAGAGATGCAGGAAGAACAGAGACATTCTTTATTAGAATAAAGAGGCTTTTTTTTTGGATTACACACCACTGGATTGGGGAGAAAGGCTGATTTTCTGAGTGAGGTGTCTTGCTTTATTGTATGGAAGATTTAGATTTCAGTTCTCTACGACAGGCCTTTACAGCCTTAAGTAAAAGCCCAGAAACATTCTGGCGGTGCAAAGTTCAGACTGTGAAGGGAAGTAGTACATCTGATGATGATATTTTCAATATGAAACCAAGTTTAATAAATCCAAAAGAATGACAAAAAAATTGAAAGTAAAAACATTCTTTTTTAGCGTTCACCTAGCAAGTACTGTAATGACACTGTGTTCAGAGCAGGTTTAACCTATTTGAACAAATAATAATAAAGCTGCAGGCATCATACAAGGCTAGAAGTGGTAAGACATGCACTTGTATGATTTGAACAGGCTTTTCATCTTTTCTCTGATCAGGTCTACACCTCTGTAGTCAATGACTGCTTTGGTGTCTCCTTATACCAAAATCCAGAACCCCTGTGCCAGTCTCCCTGCATTTCCCTCAGGCGAGTTTCCTTCATGCCCAGCAGCTTCTCACAGTGACCTTGCTCCTTAAGACCAGGAGTAGGCTGACAGAGAAAGCTTAGCCAGGAGAGAGGAAGAGAAACAAACTCAGGAGGAGACATGAACACAGGAACACAGATAAAGGCTGTTCCCAGCACAAATATCACTTCTGGAAGGTCCTTACCCAGGCCTCTGCTGGCAGCTGCAGACCCTGGCTCTGACTCAGCCCATCCCCTTTAACAAAAGACATTCTCCTTGAGGTCTGCTAGCACCAAGCCCATGCTGAAATGATAGACTGAAGGTTAGCCAAGAACTCAAAGACTAACTTTTAACATTGACCAGCCCTGTGGAAAACCTCTCTGAGCAGGGAGCTGTGCTTTGAGCTGTGCTGCCAGCTGCTGATCAGCCATCAGATGCCCCACTAACACTGGTGCCCATGACCTTCCTGGCATGTGCATGGCTGTAGCTGCCCATCTGCTGGAATTCCACTGTGTGGTAGCAAATGCACCCAGAAGACATGAGTGCTCATCCACACTCATGGCATCACAACATTCCCATAGTGTTCTGGTGAGGTCACAGCACAGCCAGAAGATCCAGGAAAGTTCCAACACCTGGTGGAGTGAGATTACACAGCAACTGAGCTTGGGTGACTGCTTTCTGTGTGGAAGCTTTTGATATTGTTTGATATTTCTGCTCTGGCAACTGCAGAGAGCAAATCACCTGGGACTACTGGCCCAGAGCAGCAGAAGTGGAACACAAAAGACTACTGTTCTGCTCAAGCCCAGCTCATGTTGTACTTCAGTAGTTCCTGCTGAGCAGTTTAACTTCATGGGAGAAAGACAGAATCCACTTGTTTCAAAAAATCAAAGATAGAAGATAAGAGCTGCCAAACACAGGTCATACAGACTCTGGCAGATGAGGAATGTGGACAGGTCAGCAAGTGTGGCACATAAGGACATGGTGTCATTAGAGTGAGAAAGGGGGAAAAGGGAGCAGTGGAAGGGGGGAAAACCCACCAAGATAAATCTGAGACACGCAACAGGAATATTATTAAACTGAATAAAAAATCATAGAATATGCTGAGTTGGAAGGGACCCATCAGTATCGTCCAGTCCAACCCCAGGCCCTGTGCAGGACACAAAGAATCCCACCACAGGCCTGAGTGTTGCCCAAATACATTTTGAACTCAGGCTTCGTGCTGTGACCACTTCTCTGGGGATACTTCTCCAGTGCCCAACCATCCCCTGGGTGGAAAGCTTTTTCCTGATAATAGTCATTATGATTCATATTATTTTAAGAAAATAAAAATGTCAATGCTACTTGATGTCATTTTCTCCCACAGCTCAAGATTTACACCTGTTCTGACTGTGCAGGTATCTCTCCTTCCCACACAGGTGGTGACAGGCAATGGTAACACTGTTCCTAAAGAAAGTGGCTCAGGATCCCCCCAAGAGTATCTGGGAACTGCTAAGATTAGCATCCACAAAGCAACTCCTTCAAGCACCGATCACAAGGGGTTTCCCACTGCCAGTGCCCAATTCCATGCCTCAGTCTATTCCAAACAAGCAACCTCACAGTGACTGGAAATAAATTCTAGTGGCACTGTTAAGAGAGGCAGCAGGTAGCACAGTCTGCCCAGTGCTCAGCCTACTGAGACAAACAACTTTTCTGACTCCCTGGAGTGTCCTGTCCAAGGTACAGGAGTGGAAGAGAAGCCTGGTTCAGTTTCTGCCCTGATGCCAGATGTGTCTGCTCACAGAATGCTACAAAACAGGGCTAACACCTCAGAAACCTCTCACAGTGTGCACAGCAGATTTCTCAGGGCAAGACAAAGAGCTCTCCTCTGTGTACACG
Source organism: Cettia cetti (assembly GCA_013401135.1). Lineage (NCBI taxonomy): Eukaryota > Metazoa > Chordata > Aves > Passeriformes > Sylviidae > Cettia > Cettia cetti. Next base: position 31,739 of record VZUI01035007.1, on the reverse strand, counting down.
TAGGGTGAGTGCCAGTGGAAAACTGGCACCACCTCCTTCTCCCTCCTTCTGATGTGAAAAAGGAATAAATTATGTCAGGATAGGGACTGGCGCTTATTACTCCTGTACCATCACCTCTTCACCTCAAGCCAGGGAAGCAGAAAACAGACAGATTTTGTGTCACCCTCAGCCACACAGCCTCCTTCCTGAAGCTCATCTATCACCCAGCCCCATCAAGGGGTTATGAGGACTACAGAAATATAGATCAGAGACAGAATGATTACTGAAAAGGAACAAGGAAGGCTGGGGGAGGGAAGACTTTTCTAAAGGGAAACCAAGTAAACATCATCCAGAAGAACAAAGGTCTGTGGAGAACAGCTGGTGCCTCTCATTCAGAGGGGAGGATGACAGCCTGTCCTTTGTTATCCCAAAGGCCACATAAGAGAGGAAGCAGCTGAGCAGTGGGAGGCACAAGGACAGAAGCCATAAGGAAACAAGAACTGCTGCTACAGAAGGGAAAGAAAAAATTCTGAAAAAAGCCCACTACAGAATATCCTGTTTGTTTTGTAGATGTAGTTGAAACCTACAGCTGGGCAAATCCTAAACACCTTCAATAACTGAGAGATTTGGACAGAAATCATCCAAGACCAGGCTCATGCAAGGATATAACATTCCATCTGGGAGAGAAAAAAATGGGTTTTGCTTAGTGTTTCTGTGGCACAGCTGGTTGAATCTGACTACAGTTGCCTTTCCTCTACACTGAATAGGACTTAGAAAAGCTCTCAACTGATGCTTGTTAAAAAAAGAGGCTGCTCTAAACAGCAATTTTTCATCTCTGTAGTCATAAGCACTAAAGCCAAAATATAATCATGCTATGTGTTCTTCCATTTTTACTTCTCCATGCAGCTGCAACAAAAGATTTCTTTGCTTATGACTTTTTCAGCTCCTCATGTTTTTATTCCATCTAATCCTCACACGCCATAATTCCCTCCACAGCAACACTGCAGAACATCACACTTGGAGAATATGCAAACAAGGATACAGATACAGCTTTTTTTACCCTCTCAAGATCATCACACATTTTACAAATGAGCATCACAGCAGCCCCATGAAGATGAGTGCTCATTAGACTGTTGCAGTAACATTTTGTTCAAGGAGGAAAAAGAGGAGTTTCCACTATGATTAAAAACCCATACATGCTGTTACAAACAGACTTTTAAATTTAAAAAGCTCATTACCCTGTTGTTGTTTCTTTGTTACAGAAAGTCGAGCCATTTGCCCGAGGAAATGTAGCAGAACTAAAAATTACTGTTTCTCCAGATTCTGTTATTTCAGACTAATACCATTCTCATGTAATAAGAATAGTATTATGCAAACACTATAAAAATATTTATAGAAAATATAAAACAAGCAGATAAAACAGGTATGGGCTTTCTCTGAATGGAGTGTGTGTCATTCCCCTCAACCCTGATCAACATCCACAGACTCACAGAGCTTCCTTTCACACTCTCAAACACTGGCACTAGAAGCACAGACCCAGCTGGTAAGAGACATGCTGTCGGTCTCACGCACAGGAGGTACCTCATCTCAGAACATGCCAGGTGGCTGACCTGCTCCATCAGGAGTGATGGTTCCCAGCTTGACTGCCAGGGGATAACCTGTCTCCTTGTAGTGCTCCATGGCATGGCCATTGCCCCCGCTGCCATCGAAGAACCACTTCCCACAGAGCACAGAGCCATCGGTCAGGTTCAGCCACAGGTTCTCCCGCAGGTCACACTTGGAGCATTTCCAACCACTGCCAGACAAAACAGGGAGAAACAGCAGGAACATGTAAGGCAGGAGCCAGTTCTGTGCTTCCCAGTTGGGAATACAAGCATCAGCTGGGGATACAAGCATCAGAAAGTCACCCCAGGACACCAACCCACACACCCAGCCCAGAGCTGCACAGGAGAATCGCGGGCTGAGTCCCTGCCTTTAGTTCAGCTACCCCGGGCTGAATTAGAGAGCCTGCAATGAGCAAACCTTATTGCCCTCACCTGGGGGGAATCCTAACACCATTGTCTAACTGTACAAGTGTCTTAGCATGTTTAGATGCCTGCAGCTCTTCTTCCCAGGAGTCAGGTTCCTGCTTCCTGTAGGGTGATTTTGCACTGAGGAGTGCATCACAAGCTATCGTCACCTGGAAGACAAATGGATGTCAGTCAAAGCCTTACACGACTCAGTGACTGGACAGAACCTGGCATTCAGCCTATTGCTAACCACATACAGAACTGCTTATCAGTAGGCCTATTTATATACTTAAGTATGTATCTAATCTTTTAGACTGTTGTCATTATTTTAGCAGGAGAGTAAGCACGTGTACTATGTGAGCTTTCCTAGGACAAGCTGGCACCATAATAAGGGAAGGAATACAGGAGATAGAAGGAAATTCAAGAAACAAAGATCACTTTTTAAAATGACTGACACTCTACTATATCTGCCAAAGAAAGATCTTTATGTCCAAACAATCACTGCACATAAGAAAACAAGGCACCATCTTGATAAAAACAGAAACAGAAAACAATTCCTATGAACATTTCCACACACTCACTGACCAGTGCTGGTAGCTCTTCTATGTTGGGTAATGAGATTTCATAGTGATCAGGAAAGATAACAAGTTTGGCTTCATCCTCATATTCGAAGTCATCACTGTTGAGATCACTACTTATCTCCAGATCTGGAAAACAAGATGGGGAATGTTAGGAGATTGTCCCATCATCAAGGTTCCAAACCTGTGACAGGGGTACCACTATGAACACTGCTTGCCTGGCATCAGCCAGTGCCTTCTCTAGCTAGCAATATTTGTGAAATCCTGATCTAAACTTAAAACTCACCATCCTGCTCTGAGGACCAAAATCTCCACTTAATGTCTTCCCCAATCACAGGTACAGTTGGTTTGGCCTTTCTGCAGGCAGTGTACTGTTGCAGACATTGCATTCTGCAAAGCAGCTAACAAAATTCTGCTCCTTTTGGACAAAATCAGGATGTAATACATGCTGTGCCTTTGGCCCAGAATCTTGAAATGCTAAAAAGCATGAAGACCTGGTCACACTGTGCACGCCCAAATTGCAGAGGACAAATAAAAAGAGCACCCCATATTTTCCAGATCACAGACCTGGCTGAAACGTGCTGTGGCTCCCATCCATCTTGAACCTGTGGCCTCTCCTCCCTTAAGGATGTCTGGCCATGGCTGGAAGTATTCCTGTGTCTCACCCATGGTCTCAAATAGCTACAGCAAGTACAGTAACACCAACAATATCCCTCTCTTGCTAACTCCACTCTTTAACCAGGGTAACTATCTATTTTAAAAGCACTTGTTAGCTACTAAAGCTTTCCCTTCGAAGACCAAGCCTCCCACAGTGTTCGTGTACATTTTTCTTCCAGTGTAAGAATGACTTCTTTTCTTAATATGAGCCTTGACCAAGCAACATCACCTAAAATGTTTGTCCAGAAATATGTGGACACAGAAAGAGGCAGGAGGGTATACTGGGAATTAAATTGCTAGTGTTTGTTTTTCTAGCTCCATGAAAAAATGTAATTATTAATTAACTATCACATAGTGACAAGACTGAGTTTAAATTTTGTTCTGTTCTTGTTACAATAAATGAAAAAGTGTCAGAAATTTTAAAGGATTCAACTGCAAGAATTGCCCAGGCAACAATGGGATTTTCTGGATCCTTCGCCCCTCTGGCCATGTGGGATCCACTGTGTTCTGATGTACCAGTCACTGACAGAATAAGGTTCAACCAAAAAAAGAGACGTGTTAGCAGTAGCCAAAGCTGGCTCTTAATTTCCCCCCCAGTATAACCAGATGCTTAATGAGTCACTCGACCCTAAACGAGCATTGGCAACAACCACTGCAGCCTGGGAATGCCTGAAATCTCGAATGTATGTATGGGAGAGAGGTGAGGATGACAGAAGCCAGAAAACTGAGCTCTCTATTTACCCAGCGAGCAGTAACAGACTGAGCAACCCAAATGATAAAACAAGTATCAAAATATATCTTAACTTGACCTGGAAAGAACAGCTCTTGAGAGGAACATCAACTGTTGGCTCACCTGCTGCACCAGCCAGCCCTGAGGTGACAACACCCACTGCCAGTGACTTCCAGCAACATGAACTCTCTCTCACCAGCAACCAAAAAAAGCCCTTTCTCATCAGCTCAACACAAAAGCAAGAACATTTTCTCATACCGAAAGCATGACATTTTCAGGGAACGTATTAATTCATTACTAATTCCCCAAATCACACTATTTTCTTGATCCCTTCCCTTATTGCTGTGTAATAGAGATGACCAGAGACCTCACTATACTCCAGGCTTTTCTCAGTTTGCATTACAGTCCTGTGTTTGATACAGGAGTGAATCTCACAGATGCAGTTTTTAACAGCTCTTCTGCTCTGTGGAACAAGGAAACTGAGTACGTCCAAGGTGATGGTGCATACAGCAACACATCACAGGGAATTTTCACTGAGTGCCAGACACTTGACAGTGGCCAGCATAACAAAGCCAAAAGCACTGATCACCTCCTAAACAGGAGAGAGGCTCTTCAGAGAGGATGAAAGCTCAGCGTGTGCTCAGCCGGGTCTGGAGGCAGTTTGGAGGCTCTGGCAGGGCTGTGGTCACACAGTGCCTCAGCCACCAGAGGGAACCTGGCACCAGCTGACAGCGGTCCCCGGGCTCTGGGGACGCTGATCCTCACTGCCCGTGCTATGGACATCGCCTTAAATCACCCTTATAGCAACAGCAATGATGCAGCCGCCTGTGTTCAAAATGCAGACACACACTGCAGCTCAGCCCCCAAGCCAGACAGCAGCCAAGCAGCAGAGACTTTAGTGCTGCTGGCCTGACCTGCATCTGAACCAGTGATCCAGGGATGAAAGACAGAGTATCCTATTAGCAATCATCTGCTTCATCTAAGGACTTCACATGCTTAGGAGCACCAGCCTCCTGTGTGCAATGAGCAGGGAAGGGAATTTCCTTCTACCTCCTCAAGCTTCATGCCATTCTTTTCAGCAGAAAAGCAGAAAATAGTGTCCCATCAGCATGGGGCTCTTTCAGCCTGACACACCTATATGGCAGCATCCCACCCTCTGTTTAAAAGAAGGATGCACAAAGCTTCGTAACAGTCTTTGGGAAACACCATGAGGATTTAAAATTCCCCTTTTGAAGTGACCACCTAAAAGTGGTACACTTCCACCCAAGACCTATTCCCTCTGGCTAGGAATTAAAAGGTACTGCCTTATCACTCTGAAGTCACTTTCTCAGGGTCCAGACCCAGTACGTAAGAGTGGAATGAACTTCTAAGGTCACAGACTGAAATCCCTCCATCAGGGAGGAGTGACCTCCGTCAGAGCAGGTGACCATACAACCTAATCCCTTTTAGGGACACTCAGAGGCTCCCCTTGCCTGTGCAAGGGATGTGCAATGCTGAGAAAGCATGAGGGCAGAAATAATAAAAACAGATGACTGTGACTTTAGAAGGCAATGGAGCCCACACAAAATGTGGACAAAATTTGACCCTGGAGCCACTGAGCACCATGTGCAATCTGCAGGTAGTTTCTAGTGCAGAATTTTAGGGTGGACTAAGAGTAACTACAAGAAAGAGGAGCAGGGTGAAATCTACATGCAAAAGAAGCATTTTTGATAAAAAATTACCACTAAAGTCACTGAAAAGCATGAACTTTCAAGCACTATACTTCATCCAAAGTTGTTTCCTGATCAAATATGTTATTCCAAGATGCACTGTGAGTAGAAGGCAAAAAAAAAGAAAAAGGCTTTACTCAGTTCTGAGACTGAGCCACAAGACAACCAGCCAGTTTGCAATCCTTCCAAGGAGTTGACAGCTTGATGGTCAAGGTCCACAGGACATTGTTTCCCTTCCAGTGGAGTAACACCTTCCCGGTGCCTCCTGAGAGCCTCAGTTCAGCTCTTTGGCCACCAAAACAGCTTGTAAGGGTTGTGTTGGGAGGCCATGAGGACAGGCAAAGCACAGCAGCAGACACCTCAGGCAGAGGCTCAACTGACACTGTTATTTTGGGCGAGTGGTCGGTAGAGTAAATTTATTGCACCTCACAAGGCATCACTGAGTGAGGGTGAGAATGCACTGCTGCTGAACTGACTGAAAACAGCAGCTGGGAGAGACACTACTGTAATGTAAACCAACCCAGCAGAGGGGAAGAGAAGGAGTGGATGTGTCCAGGTCAGATTTAGACAAGTTACCAACTGACTGCACTAATAATAGGGGCATAAAAGACTCCAGACAGGACCCCCAAGGAGGATTTCCTGCACGTATGGATGTGTCTGTGTGCGTGTGAAAGGGAATACAAATGTGAAAATTGAATGAGGATGTTGACTAGCAAGTCTACAACTAATTTTGAAACCCTAGAAAGACATCTTAGGAATCTGGGCTTGATCCTGCCCTCGCTGAAAGCAATGGACAAATTCATATTGACTTGGAAGTGGAGACCTGGGCCTTTAGGTCAAATTATTTCTTCCTGAAGCCTCTAAATAATAGTGACTTGCAGCAGCAGCACTTCGCAAACTATGAACCACTCAGTTAATTTGCTCTCAGACACATTCAAAATATTAATTTTATCAGATGAATTATAAAACAGAAGGGTTTTTTTTTCTTAAAAATTACTTTCCCATCATAACGTTTTCCTTTTCAGAAAAAATGAAAAGTAAAACTTTCTACAAGGATCATTTGGCTGATTCACTACTTGTAAAAGAACATTCAAATTGCTTGCTACATCAACAAAGCATTTTTATGTTGTTGCTATTGCTAGGTAAGACTTAATCCCTTGCATTTCTGTCACAGTCACATGTTAAGCAAGAAAAACTAAATCACGAAAATTCAAATTCAGACCTGTTTTGACAGCATCATTAGCCTGTGTTAACCTAGTTCAATTTTGACAGTTCTACCCAAACCAGCAAACTATTAAGACTCTATTAATGTAAGTTATCTGCTCACCATCCTATACTCAATTCAAGCATGCATGGCAAAGCTAAAAAGCAACAGCTAACCAGTTCTACTGTTGCTGTTGGGGAATATGCACTATTTTACTGGGCTAAATTGCAAAAATATTGTCAGGAAATGCTTAAATTCTCCTACATCACAACTTTTCATTCATAGAGACAGATACTCTATTTCTGCTTACTCACATAAATATAAACTTTAACCACTCACAGTAAAAGCTCTCTTCAGAAGCTCTCCAAACAAAAACATCCTTACTGCAAACAGGGTTCTGCTCCTGCCTAGGAGACCTGGGAGAACAAAGTGAAGCTGTGGTCAAATCCAGTACAGCCACTCCTAGGTCTTTACACTTGGAAACAGCAGCCATGAGTCCATCCACTGCCATCAGCAGGCAGGTGCCATCCAGGAAAAGCTCAGCAAGTTTACAAGTTCTCCCAGACTCCCCAAGTAGAAGTTTTCCTTTCCAAGGTCTCCTGAGACCCACCGTGTGTCACAGATACTCAGCAGCAATCACAGATCTGCTGACAGAGATGTTCATCTGATGACTTCAAAACACTTTTAACTGAGTTAGCCCTGACTTTGCTCAAAACAGAGCTGCCACCGCTTGCTGCACTGATGATGCTCTGGTAGCCAACCTGACACAGGATGCCTGTCCAGGGACAAGTTTTATGACAGTCACTCTGCCAGCTGTTAGCCGAGAGTCCAGGCTCTGGCATGGGTCAACAGATACTCAGAAGGAGGGCACCAGAACCAGGCAAAAATGGTGTGATGCCTCCCTCAATGCAGAGTTCAAATATCGATCTGAGGTGTTTTGTTTGCTGAGGGTGAGGGGGAATGGTGTTGCTAGTTGTTTTTGGAGAAAGAAATAGGGGGAGATACTGTGTGTAATTGCAGTTTCACTATTCAAAAGAGAGGTTTGCTTCCTATTTATAAAGCAAAATGATAGAGTACAAAATATGAAGTGTTGCTTCGCTGGTGTTCCACTTAAATGTCCCACTGCTGCTGACAACTGAGCTGACATTTCAGAGAACCATTTGCATCATCTCTCTCAGCACCACCTCTCTGATCAGCAACAGGTAACCTGGACCACATCCCTGAGCACACACAGTCCAAGCATCTCTCTTGTATTCTTTACATCTTTCAATTACTTCTTCTATTGTTTAGTTACTCAGTAACACCTTAAAAATCACTTTTAGATTTATTCTCTTAGGTAATTTTAAATCAACCAGCAAGCTCTGTTTCTTCAGTTTTCAGTCCCTTTCCAGACCACTTACATTGCATTAATTCTTCATAATTAGAACATTCTGAAAGACTCTGCTGATAACTCCTGGGATAGCATGTTCAGGGGGATTCTGCTGGCAACTGTGATAAAAACTGGACCTCCAATCCCTTCAGCACAAGAATCTTCCCCCTAGTTCTGCTACCCCTTTTGACCAGAAGCTCATAAGGATGATCACAGTACACCCCATTAACTGAGTTTTTCTTATTCACACACAAGGCACTAAGAAGGACAGTCTGCTTTAAGTATCATCCCAAGCTCCCTGAAACATTGCACAGCCTGAGCTGAAGCTGTCATGTCCACATTGTCTCACAACACCTAAACCAGCCAAATTATAGGCAGTTCATACGTTTCAATAAACAATGCTGTTATGCCTCCTGATTACACAGAACACTCACAGCCAACACCCTCCAGCCTTCTCCACAGAAAACCAAACCAAAACGTGCCCAGAACCTGATGCACATGCACACACACTTTGCTGTGAATCTTTCCATGTTTAGGGAAAGATAAATATTGCAGTTGACTGGCCCAAGCAGCCTTGTTTCTATTGCATTTACTAGATAGCAGCAGTGCTAGAAAGTAATCAGTGAGCATCCAAAAGATGGTTTCCTAATACTAAGGAGATTGAAAAGGGCTTAGTATCTTTAATAGTTTTACATCAAAGAGGATTATAACAAGCAATGTAACAAATGCCCAAACTGGATTGACTTTGTACACAAAGCTTAAATCTCCAGGCCTTCAGGGAATTATTGATACACACAGAAACACAGGGATGCTGGAGTTAGCCACTGATCCTTGTCTGGCTTTGTCTGCCTGGCAGGTCACACACCTGGGCTGTATCAGCCAGGATAAATGAACCATGAGCCAGCAATGTGCCCTTGTGTCCTCCAAGAAGGCCAGTGCTATCCTGGGGGCATTAAGAACAGTGTGGCCAGCAGATCAAGGGAGATCATCCTCCTCCTCTGGTCTGCCCTGGAGGGGCTGTACCTGGAGAACTGCATCCAGTTCTGGGCTCCTCAGTGCCAGAAAGACAAGGAACTGATGGAGAGGGTCCCCTGGAGGGCTACAGAGATAATTAACGGACTGAAGCATCTTTCTTATGGGGATGAGCTGGGCCTGCTCAGCCTGGAAAAGAGACTGAGAGGGGATCTTGTCAGGGCACACAATTAAGGGCAGGCGTCAAGAGGATGGGGCCAGATTCTCTCCAGCAGTGCCCAGTGACAGGACAAGGCACAACAGGCACAAAATGAAATACAGGAAGTTACATCTAAATACGAGGAAAAGCTTCTTTACTTTGAGGGTGACAGAGCACTGGAATAGGCTGCCAGGAGAGCTTGTGGAGTGTTCTCTGGAGATATTAAAAATATGCCTGGATATGATCGTGTGCAGCCTGTTCTACATGAACTTGCTCCAGCAGGGGATTGGACTTGATGATCTCCAGAGGCCCCTTTCAACCCCAACCATTCTGTGATAGGTGCCCAAGGCACAATGAGAAAGACAGAATTAAAACAACCTGTTTAGATGAGATCAGCAGTTCTGGACCAATGAAAAATATTTTGGATAAAGAGATAAAGCACCAGTTTTGCTAACCACCTCTGCTGGTTCACATGCAAAATTATCAAATCAGCTATCTCTCTGGGCTTTTGTTTTCTCAGCTATACACAAGGACAGGAATAATTCTTTAATTCCTAATTCTTAATTATTTAAGCATGGCCAAAACCAGTAACATCTGCTGATCCAAAGAAGTGGACACAAAGCATTTGGAAGCATGGAAGTAACTACCTCCAGGAACAGAGCAGACTTGACAGCAGTTTACTCCTAGCCAGCAAGGGCTGCAATGAAGACTGCAGTAGAACAACAGACAAGATGAGATACATTTTCAAAAGTGCATTAGATTCCAGAAGAGCTGGATTAAACGCTGACAGATCCATGTCCTAAACCCACCCCAGTGAAACTGCACTGCCCTCAGGAGTTCCCTGGGGCAGTTCTCAGAGGGAACAAAATGCTCATGCACAAAAGTGGAATTTGAGGATTTCAACATGGCACATCAGAGACACTCTGCCAGCACCCTGAGTGATGGCACACCTCAGCTACAGGAGCCTTCAGGTGTATGCAGAAGACCATCAAGGACAAAATTTGAATGTGCTTTTGTATTTTGTATTTACACTCACAATGCTAACGTTGTACAAGCACAGCTGCACTGCAGCCAGCTTTGTTTCTGAACCAATTATTTTATAAGCATCCACTGACAACCATGATTTTCAATGTAAGCTGGCAGTAAATGGCATTTAGAACAGCATCTGCAATGTAACAGTCTCTTCCTACAAGTTTAACTTTTTCATTACTTGTTTTCAGTCTTTTTTCTTTCTCAGTCCTCCTTGCAAGACTTACTTACATTAACAACAACAATTTAATCAATCACAATCTGCAGAGGCCTCCTAGGGACACATTCCACAGATCAAAGCAATTCCAACAGGTCATTCTATCATTTCTCTTTAGCCACAAGAGCTGCCAATTGTAAAGAAAACATTTCACCTTTTCGTTACCTGAAGAAAAATACACTGTTTACTGTTAATATAGAGACAATAAATAATAGATGATTTGGAGAAATACCACAAGCTGTGGGAGAAGAGAGAATACAGGCTTTTCATCACATTCTCCTCATCCATATTTATGAGTCCCTCAGGTTTTCTGGGTTATCTGAATAAATGGATTTTGGATGAGATGTGCATGGTAAGAAAACTGCTTTCCATGAAGCAAGGGAATAGAACTGTGGACATAACAGAATTAGAGATGCTCACGATGTATGTGCAGTTGTATTCATTACAGGAGAGACCACAACATCACTGAAGAACATTTACCTGTGTAACAACTTTAAAATGGTAACAACCCTTTCTATGACGAGCTGCTGAGCAGAACAGAGCCACACTGAGGCCCCAATATAGCTAAACATTAAGTATGGCTCAACATTCTAATAAAAGAGTGCTTGGTGGAAATTACAGAGAGAGAATGGACAGAATTAGTAAAAAAGTGCCTTTCAAAGCCTAAGCTGTTTCAGAATAGTTGAGGATCTATTTTACATTAAAATGTTTCCTGTACAGATACACACATCTCTCAATACATGCACATCTCTCAAAATGGTTAAGAATTACTTATTTGCCCAGAAAAACTTTAAAATCTAGAACCAAAAGTTAAAAAGAAAACCAAAACAAACAGCAGGAAAAGAAAACCCAAAGGGAGTCCCAAAGCTAGACACAATGGTGGGCAGAACCCAAGTCCACATGCAGACAGGGTCAGAAAAGGACTGTGTGAAAGCAGCTGCTCACAATACCTAAAAATAGCTTAGCATTCCTCCTTTTTGGTAAAGCTCCACCAGATGCTCCTGGTACCTTCTGGAAAGAGAGAAAGAGACAATTAAAAATCCATCAAGTGAGACAACAGTAAATCTGCATTAACCCCTCCTATCAAATGACAGCCCTTGGTGAGCAAGAATGTAAATGCTCTTTGCTCACCTCTGGCACAGGGACCCATCACTGCCCACCATCCCCATGGAGCACCTCTCAAACCTCTCTCCACTAGATCCCCAACAGTATTTCCTAGTGACTAAAGCTGAATTTGAGAGAAGAAAAGGCTTTTGTCTGCATAAAGGATTCAACTCTTTATAACTAATTCCAGTAGGACCACTTTGTTTTGATCTGATAGTCCAGTTAATTTTCTTCTATCCAGAAAAAAAATGCCCTTTCCATCAGGATCCACACCTGCTTCCATTATCCAAATTACCACCAGGTTTTCTAAGTATTAGAAAGTGCAGGGGAAACTCAACAACACCCGAGCAATTGTTTAGTGGGGGTTTTTATTGTATTTTGTAATTCAGGCACCATAGCAGAAAACAGTAACTTCCAAATGAGATTAAGTTTCACTACTCTTCCAGTTCAGAATACCTCAGACTACAAAGGAAAACACAACTAACTGAGGAAATGTCAAAGTCAATGCACTTACTCCTTAAGCTATTTATTAAATGGCACCATTAAATCAAATTAAATCAAAAAAGCCTCTGTGGCTATTTGGTGCCAACATGATGCATGATGTAGTGTGTAATGTTAGTGTAATTGGCAAGGTTGTTAGGCAACTTTTTTTTTTTTTTTAATAATAATATTGGGCTACAACAGGTGGGGAGAAACCAGCCAAGAACCTGTCAGCCTACAGGGAAAGTTCATGTTCGCCTCTGCCCCTTTGCAGGCAAAAGGGTCACATATTTTGGGTGGTTCCCCTCACCATGTAAATAAAGCTTTGACCTAAGCAAACTGCTTTAATCATCAGTGAGGTCTTATACATCATAGGAAAATTTTCCATTCTTAGAAAGAGCAGATGCTGACAAACACCCCTTGGCTGCCTTTAAGAACAGAATCCATTATCCACACAGAAAAGCCCTAGGGAAAAGTCAGGGTTGCAACTCCAGCAGTTAAAATAAAAATTCCTCAATGAACTGAAAATAACATGCAGAACATTTCTTTCTTTAATGCTACTGGAATTTAACAAGTGGGAAGGAAGTAGCCAGGAATCTATTTTAAATCTATTTAAGAAAGCAGTAGAGTGAAACAACATAACCCAGTTGCAAATACATTATGAATAAATTACACATTCTCCAAGGACTATACTTACAGCACTAAAAAAATGTTTTTTCCAATACTAGGAAGCTCCAACTGAGTTCTTATGTCACCAACTGTGATATTGTCAAAGTCATTAAGGCTAGAGATTTCAAAGAGAAAGAATTCACATGGAATGTTTATATTTAACTCAGGCTGGCAATGATTTCAGTTTGATTTTTCCAAACACAAATACATCAGAACTGAAGATGCTCAATACCCCTGAAACACCCACAGCCTGACAGTCTTTTTTCACCTTGTCAGAAATCACTGAAAACATTCTCCATTCACAAACCCATTTTTGTTTCTAACAGATGTGACACACCCAACAAATGGGAGTGACACGAGGCATCAGCAGGGGCATTAAATTCCATTTGTGATGCTCCTTGGACAAGGTGACAGTGCAGCCTATTCTGCTGTCTCTCACTTTTTATAACACCATCATCCCTGGATAACATCCAGAAACCTATCCCTGTAGGAAATCTTTGTGCTTCTCTGCCCAGAGTTTTCAACAGGGCTGAGGTATCACTACAGCACCAAACTAAAGCTCTGCCTGGAAATGAATAGCAGTTGTGTAAAAGTCCTACACTGCAGGAAAGAGGCTGATTTAAAAATTCTGAAGAATGAAACTCTGTGGAAAAGGAAAAACAAGAAATCAGTTTCCTTTATTTAGCTAAGAATTTTACCAGAGGGTGCTCCACAACTTGCATTTGTGCCCATCTCTGATGATTCAGCAGATGCCTCTGGTGCTGAGCTGCCACAGGCAGATGCTCCAGCTCTACTTGAGCCAGCAGGCTGAAGATGTGACCCTTATTTTCTAATTGAATTGTGACAAGATACACAACTGACATATATTACAAACATCTTGGGAAGCAACCCAGGATTTCTGCAGCAATGCAGCGCATTCTGCAAAGATGCTGCCAAGGGAACCACGGGCAGGAATAGCAGCCTCACTATAAGAATCTTAAGATAGCATACCCAATGCCTGTGGCTTTACTGTATCCTACACCATTAAAAGCTTGGCTTCCAAAACCAAAACCACAATGGAGCATGTGCCAGACACTTCATAAAACACTTGATGTTTCACATTGCTCAGAGGAAACACGGATAGCACTTAAGAAGCAAATAGTCATGGCAAAAAAAAAGAAATCCAGTGCTAATATATGAGGAATCCTGGCTATGAGCCCTATTAGATGATGCAATATTCACCTGCAGTGTGTAGTCAAACCCTATTTCCTGCCACATGACCCAGAGAACCAGTGTGTTGCCACCTTCCAGCACAGAAACAGCCCCTATGCTACATCATGATTCACCCAGAGAAAAACAGGAACCACTGAACTTCTTCAATCAAAGGGGTTTACAACACCAAACAACAGTTGGGATATTTGTTTCTTCATTTGGGAGTTCTTCAGCCTAATCTTTACCGGTAAAGGAATTTTTGAGGCCTCATTTTAACCCCAGTTTACCTTAACTTACTGGAATAAAGTTATATACAAGGAAAGCTGACAGGATTTCTGCCCACCTGTCTCTAGATAGCATCTTTAAGGAATGTTAAATTCAGTCAAAAGAACCATTGCTAAAAGCAGAGGAAGCTCTGCAAAAGCTCAGTTAACCAAGTGAAGGAAAATGTTGATATTGCCTTTAGAAGGAAAGGCAATTCTAAAGTATAAGAAGCATCATTTACCATCTCACCCTGGAAGACATGCAATCCACCTCACTGTAATTCTGATAAAATATGAACAGTCCTCTACTGGAAATAAGATAAGTGGTCAGGGCACTTTACATAACTCAAGGCCTTCATCACCCAGGGGAAGCATTGCTGTAGAATGCGAAACAAGGATTCTAACCCACTCCAAACAGATATTTTAAGCCCTCTAACTTCCAATAGAGACAGAGCTTATGGGAGACTGAGCTATAAGCAAACCCAGTGCCTTCCATATAGCTCAGGTCAGAAGTAATTAAGAGTCTTTTAAAGATGCCAGACAAGCCACAGACAAACAGAGGTTACAAAGCACAGGTTCTAAGTGACTGCTGATATGCAGTGATGATAGGGAAGAGCAGGGAACATGAGGTTGTATGTGCACACCCATGTGTGGGGAAAGCCAAATGAGGGGCAGTGTGTGTCGCTAGAATCCAGCATTAACTTAAGTTAAGCTTAAGATCCCAGGCCAGGTCAGGGTTTAACTGTACAGGAATCTTAAGATGGAAAGTGGTCCTGTCACCCTGAGATGAAACATCATAGGAAAAATAGATGTCAGCAGCTCCCAGCCAAATCTAAGCCAAACCCAGTAACTGCGCACTTGAAAGGCAGGTTTTAGGAAAGTATTTAGCCATGTACAGCATGCACATAACATGCAGACAAAATGCATGTGATACACAGAAACGAGAAGTGAAAAACATCAGTGAAAGCCAGGAAGGAGCTGCCTTTAAAGTCTGACTCTTTAGGGCTTTTGAGTCATCTCAGAAGTGAAGCTATAGGATTGGTTGGGATCCAGCCCCAAACGTGAATGTGTGCACTTCAGTCACAGAGCTGGTCTGTGTCTGAAATGCATTATCCAAGAGAGCACAGGAGACATGAGCCCTGCTGGGGTAGCTCTTTGGGAAGCCACAAGTCTCACCTCTACCACGTGGCGTTTCAGGTGCAGGTAGACACACTGTCCTGTCTTCCGGTAATGCCTCTCGATGTGCTCCCTTCCAAATCCCAGAAACGTGTTCATGCACACATAGAGACCTCCTTCTGAATCCTGCAAGGAATGGCACAAACTGTTACAGCAGGGAAGGAACTGAACAGGACAGCAAGGACACAGCACACAGAAAAAAACGCCCCAAGAATTGCAGACCCTTTCTGTTATCAGGCATGCACTTAAAATACAGTTTTCATAGCATATTACGGTGTTTGCACTATCAGTCCTCTTCCCCATCACATCACATATCATAACATCATCCCACAGCCTACAGAAACTCTGAAATGAGTTACCTTGCAACTACAGATTAGTGAGTGTCCAAATAGAAAGTCCACAAGTTAGCCCTGAAAAATTTCACTTGAGTGTCCAATCCACAGAGGTTCATAAGCACAGAAAT
The DNA here is from genome assembly GCA_013401135.1 of Cettia cetti. NCBI lineage: Eukaryota > Metazoa > Chordata > Aves > Passeriformes > Sylviidae > Cettia > Cettia cetti. Next base: position 15,741 of record VZUI01035007.1, on the reverse strand, counting down.
TTGTAAAGCATAGAAATTTATTTGAAATAGCAGAATTTCTTGTGGGCATTTGATTGCAAGAGCATCATTCCAAAACAGAAGCACAGCAGAGTTGATGGTCCAGGGACTCTGCCACAGCTTCTACAAGTGATCACAATCTTGTCTGAGAAAAAAGAGATCTCAAGTGACCTCACAGCCCTTAAAACTGGGTAACAAAAACCTGGCAGGTGTTTTGTGTGCATTCTTCAGTATCTATCAGGGATCCTCTCCATTCATGCAACTACAGAGCCTCGAGACAAGGGCATTAACAAGGGAACATAAAGATATATACTCATGATGCTGATCACAAATGCAGACACTTCAGTAACATAACCTGGCATCACTTTTTGCTCTCCCTAAAACTGGATGTTGATGCTGGCTTTACCAGGGTCTTGTTCAATTTTAACACCACTCTAAGATCTCTCCTACATCAGACTGCCAGGAGGACTTTCAGTCATCTGCTTATGGGTGTTGGATCAATTTTTTCAAGCCCTCTAACATGTATTGTTTTGAGTAGGTGGTGCATAACAAAGATTGAGCCTTTCAGAAGCTCTGTGACCTTCCTTCTATTGTGAGCATGTTTGTGCTATTGGACAGCACAGAACATCTTGTGTTCAATTCCCCAAAGAACAACATGAACTACACTCATTCATAGGAACCCCAGAAAAAATTATAAATATATATATGAAAGTAAGGATCACTATGTCCAGAAACAAGACATATTAGACACATACATGCTGCTTGCTCTTCTATCCTGCATTCCAAACCCTTCTGCATTACCTCTTTCTGTGAGAAATTCAGGGATGTGTCCTCTACAAGAGGATCCTAGAGGGACCCAGTCTAAATAAAAACATACAGAGTTGTCACTCTACGGTCTCAGGAACTTTGTTTAAAGTTTTGTTTTCTTGGAGATCATTCTCTCTTTTTCTGGAGGGAATCCAAGAGACCATTGAACTATTTCTCAGGCACCTATGACAACAATCTGACGCTTTCAGTATAGGAGCTAAATGTAGAGTCTGAGTAAGTTGGTTGTGGTTACTAACAAAACAGTTGTTTCTCCAAGAGAACACAGGAAGAGTCTTCTCTCCCACAGCTTGGAAAGAAGTGGACAGACTGTTCAAAAGCCCAAAAGGTCAAAGTAAAACAGAAGCCTGTGTGAAAAAGACACCTTTGTAGATGGCTGAGTAAAGGATTAGGCCACTGTTGGGTGCTCAAAAAACATTCAACTGTGATCTAAGACAAACTTTGTGCTGGTTAATTTAACCCCACTGAGCATACAAACAGTTCTGGAAGGAATGATATTTTACATCATCTGTGGCACGTAAATGCTTGTATTTGACATTCATTTTATAAATGTGTGAAAGTTTATGCTGAAGGAAGACAGCTTATCTAAAGAACTGGAGACACTATTCTACACCAGAAAAGCATAACTTGTCCTGACAGACAAAACCAGGACTTTAGCTGGGTATTTTTTCCATCTCATTCTTGCTTGAGGATGCAGCAGACATGTAGTGTGAAGTTTAGGGTAAAGTAATGTATAAACATTCTCTTTCCACTCCCTTACTCTTTCCATTCCCTTACCACTCTAATCTAAAGGCACTGGTGGGGCAGAAGCTTGTACATGCTCAGGCTCTATCACTGCCCAGAAGGCCACTCAAGAGCAGATTAATATTCTCACCCTCTAAGCAGAAGGGAAAGGGATTGCTCCTCACTGTATTTCTTTCTGTTCCTTGCTGCTAAGGAGTTCATGGTGTGCCAGGTTCTTTATTCAGAGGGGGGAAACACACAGACCACACTAGGGGAAAAAATTATTTAGAAAAATAAAAAAGAGCTGCTCTTACTTATTTAGACACCAATTCATGTGTTTGGAGGAAGAAAAGAGACACAGAATCCACAGGGAAAGAGAGGTAAAATGCACCAGTTGCTCCCTCTCAGACTCAAAAGCAGAGCAAGGAAGCTGATGGGTGACAGGCAAACACAAGCACCAGTCCATGAGGACAGAGAGAAATCACTCCCTCATTCCACACTGCTTGTGGCACCAGACACCAACAGCTTTCAAACACCACTAACCTGATCAGGATTTGAACTAATGACCTCCATCCCATTACCAACCCTCACGAACCATTTAGATCCCTCAGGGAAATTGAGAGTGTAGCAATTTCAGCTCCTGCAGTGGCTCAGACAACAATGACTCTGTACAAACACGAGGGCTGTGGTGATCTCCTAACATGGCAAATAGCTGCAGACTCAGGGACAGTGTCTCATGCACAGGTGTTTGCTTTAGATCCTCTGGAACAATGGCAATATTTGCTAAGACAGTATCACAGAAGAAAGTAAAATGTCACCTTGAGGGTCCACAACTCTTCATACCCAAACAGAAAGACTGAAAAGCTCATTCATCCTGTCATATATGAAGTAAAATGTGCCAGTTATGACACAGGGTCACTGCCTTTGTGCACTCCGTCGTGGTTTCCATGAGAGTGTTTCCCTACAAAATTCATGTCCATACAGAAGTGCTCCAGGCTCTGCTCAGGGTGTCTGTTCATCAGGAACCACCACTAATTAATCAGACTGTGGTCATAAGAGTCTTGCTGTATAACTACAATTCAATCTTTATTATATTTGGAAAAGTTACAGGACCATCCCTAACATACACACATTGCACTGAATCCAACCATAGTCTAACTAAATGACAAATATTTTATTTCAGGACAGGCTTAAAAAGAACAGATGTTCTGGCACTTAATATTCATCTCAACAACACACAATAATTTACAATGAGGAACAAAAGAAAAGCCTGTCACTCTCTCAGGTACCAGTCCTACCTACATTGAAACAAGGAGAAAAAAAACCCACAGCAAACCACAGACAACCAACTGAACACAACAGGACATAGAGGTGGCTCCAGCAAACAAAAAGTTCATTTTTAGGTTTCCACTGCAGTAAATGTAGTTACTTCTGGGGTGGGGTGGGGGAACCAACACAAAAAATGTGTGCTGAGGCCAAGAATATATCTAGTCACATTCAAAAGAAACATGGGATATGAACAGTGGCATTAGTCTGCCTTTTAGACAACTGCCCTCTGTCACCCAAAGGTAACAAGAAAGTAACAGTGACTAAAGTAAAGCAGAAAAGGAATAATGAGAGGGTAAAACTGGGAAGCAGATTAAAAAAAAGGATAAGAGGGAGAAGCAATAGAATCAGAAAAAGGAATGGAAGGACACTGACACAGACAAACTGATGTCAAAATACGTACAAGGAGTGAAGAGGAGCCCTGTACTACTGGAAGTGGTGAAAGATGAGAGATGGGAAAAGAAAAGCTGGGTTGGCAGAGAAAGAAAGGACAAAGGACGTGGAAGTAGGAAATAAATTACAGTCCAGTAATTAGACTGTTGACTTGAAGTGCAAAATAAATCCTTCCCCTGCTCTTCCTTTACAAAAGCACTGTATGGCACTGGATAGCACTGGCTAATTCCCTACAAGCAAATTAATTCACAATTGCTTAAAAAAGATTTCTGGTACCTTTGCTCCTAAATGGGCACATGGACAAGGCCAATCCAGTACAGCACTTAGAACATTTCCTGGGAAGAAAAAAGCTGTGTGGACCAGCCAGCCACTAAACCAAACCCAAACCTCCACTCCCAAGAGGTGGATTGACTGCTCATGGCCACGTATAAATCACAGGTGGACTCCAGAGCAGCACACAGGCATTCCAAAGCAGTGCCTTGGACAAGTCACATGCACAGGCAGGATCAAGGCTTCACAGACAGTGAGCAAATACAATGGCAAAACTAATGCTGGGTCAGTACTTCTAACCTGCAACTAGCAATAGAGAACTTTCACCCATCCATCAGCACTGTTTGGGGTCAGTTTATCCAGGTGCAGACTTGTGAGGTTCCTGAGATCCACCAGGGCTGATTGCCAAGCTCCAGCCCAGCACTGCAGCCCCAGCTTTGTGCAGAGCTCTGTTGGTTAAAAAACAGTGCTGTACTTCCAGAGAAGAAAAGCTGGGGAGAAGAGATGAGTGGAAAACTTACGGTTCCACAGTGTTTCAGCAGAGCTCCAGCATTGTCCATTCATCTGCATCTCTGTATTTATCCTCTGACACTCTCGGTACCTCAGAATTCAAGTCTCTCTGCTACCCAAAATATTCCAGTCCACCACCATTCTGGATAACAGGATGGTCAGTGGCACATAAAGAGGAACAGGCTAGTAAGATCTAAATTTAAATTAACCCCAAGGAAATGCACAATGCACATACACACTGCTTGTTCTCCCAAGCACCATAGTTATTTCTCATGTGCCAACCACTGCAGGCACAACTTCTGCTGATGTTACCATTCTCCAGCTTCAGAAGACCAGTGGGTTAACTGATGTGAACCAGTTGAGTGTCCTGGTGCACTTCCAGCCAGCAAAACACCTGCCCATGTGACAGCTTTGGTATGTCCCTGACAAGCAACAATGCCACACTGCTCTGACTTTTCAGGTGATCACCCACCACCAAGCAATTTACTGCCTCACTAACTGGAGGTCACTTTGCAGCTAGGCTGAAATCCTTATCTGGAGTATTCCCTTTGTCTTGGTGTGTTCAGTCCTCTTGTTTCTTCTCTGCTGCTCTCATTCTGTCAATAGAAACAAGATCCAAGCCTACCCCTCACAGACATGAGCCTCAGAGACTTTCTGATTTTCCTCAAGGAATATTGACCAAAGGAACAGACAGGAATATTGACCAAAGGAACAGACAGGAGGTGCTTATTTCTAGAATGTTTTCTGCAACACAATCACCAATATCCATTACACACTCCAGATTCTCAAGGATTCCAGTCTCAACTGCACAACAAACAGCAGAGCATCAGCTCAGCTCAGACTTTGGGACTTGTCCCAACATAACCATTACAGAGTTCCCGAGCCACAAAAATGAAGTCAGCAAGATTTACAAAGGAAGCTGTTGTCAGCAGCAAGGTTTTCCAGCAGAGCAAAGCCAAACTTCCAGCTGCTCAAACAAACACAGTCCTGCACTCTACAGAGCCAGCCTGCCCGGTCCTGTCACCGTGTCGGGCTCATGAGCTGTGCTGGGGTTGTCACCAATGCCCTTTGTGGGGAAGGTTTCAGAGCACATCCATGTGCAGCATCCATAGCTCACATATGAGCCCTTCCTATACTCCAGTTTGTATCCCTTTTCCAGCTGTTGTCTCTCCCCCAGATGTGTCACTGTCACTACCAGTGACACAGGACCTCAGGGAATGGCATGGAGCTGTATCAAGGGAGGTTTAGGTTGGATATTAGGGAAAGGTTTTTCACCCAGAGAGTGGTTGGGCACTGGAAGAGGCTCCCCAGGGAAACGGTCACTGCCCCAAGCCTGACAGAGCTCAAGAAACATTCGGACAATACTCTCAGGAACATGGTGGGATTGTTGGGGTGTCCTATGCAGAGTCAGGAGTTGGACTCTATGATCCTCATGGATCTCTTCCAACTCAGTATATTCTATGACTCTACAGTTCTGTGATAAATGATCAGAGGCTTTTGAAACCGGGATCACAGTAAAAGGTAGAATTTCCAAAGATGAGTATTATCCTTCTAAAGAAAATAATAGTAAAGCAAAAGATTATTTAATATAACCTTCATATCTTCTGTATTCTACTGAACACAAAGTCAGGCTCATCCATCCAAAGAGGAAGAGAAGTCACAGGGGACAAAATATGAGAGAAGAAACTTACAGCACAGTGCTGGAGATGTGCAAAAAGTCACCAGGAGGCATGATTGTACCTCATATCTGAATAATGAGAGGTGCAGGACCTTGTCAACCAAGTTGCAGGGAAGTGGTTGGCTCCCACAAATGCTGGGTCAGCCCCTGGAGGAAGCAGCACTCAGCACTAGGCCAGGCTTGTGTTTTGTAGGCAGCCTGCCTTCCCTCCTCAATTCCTGTACAAAGGAATGGCTAACTGGAGTAGGACCACTCATCATAAAAACACAGCTTTTCTAGAAGACATAAAAAATTCTGAAAAAGTAATTAAAATGTAAATCATAAACAGCATATTTTCTCATCTTATGAGCCAAGCAAACTAAAAAGCATCACTAGGTCTCTTAAGTGCAAAGAAATTTGCTTCCTGCTCCTGCCAGCTTTCCAGGGACAACCCTAGGATGTTCTGTTGGAAGTAGACCAAATCTAAGGACACAAATTTCTCATCTGTTTATATTTTTAACAATACCATTGCTCTGACAAGATCACCGTGATACAGTTAATCCACGTGGAAAAAATACACCAAATAGCCACTTGTACTTCTAGCTCCCACTTCTGAAGTCTCTCAGCTAATGACTCTCGCTGTAGCACAAAGGTGACATTGTTGTCACATCTTCATCCAAGGAAGATTTAAAGCTCATGGAAAAGGAACCTCAGCCAGTTTTGAGAACAGCCAGTGAAGCTGCCTGTATCCACTGCAACATGCACCACTCAAACCCAGACAAGATGACACAACTGACAGAGGGACAAACAGGGCTGCAAAAGCCATGTCTCACTGCCATATTAAGCTTTGCACAGCTGGAAGTGGAAGAGGGAGCTACTCACTCCCAGTACCTCATTTTCTTTGGAACCTCCTGACAGGAAAAGCTCTGGTTTTGACCATTCCACTCTGCTTGGTGCTTGCAAATTTGCTGCAGCATCTTTCTCTGCAACAATAACATTACTCTGGACCCTAACACTCACAGGTCTGATGGTTTTCAGTGTATTTTAAAGATCACAACAATCCTTACAGGCAAAGGATTAATAAACAAGTAATATAGCTAAAGACACTTCACGGGAGAGCTGCTGCATGATCAGGTATGACATGACATGCTTAAGTTCAACTGTAGCAAGGGATGTATTTTAAAATGGCAAAATTAAAAGATGTGAGGAAATACTGAGAAATATTCTTACAAGGGGAAAAAAACCCCCTCCAGCAAAAAAAGGAATCTGGAATTTTAGCATGGCTAACAAAACCAAGAGTGTGATTTTTTAAATTCTTGAACATTATAACAGGGCCAACATCTTCTTTCAAAAAGAGGCAAGTACCTCAAGAGGAAGAGGCTCACTTAGTAATACATCAATAACCTAAGAAAATAAGTCACAAAATCAACCTCCTACAAAACATAAACATCTCCCTTTAGCCAAGAAACAACCTGTCTGTATCCTTTCACTTTCCTCCTGAATGAAAAACTGCAAAACCACAGCTTTGCTATTTTCAGTTTGTAAATATCAGTTTTACCCTCGAAAGCACACATTACATACGGCCCTTAAGAGTCTCCATCCTACAAACAATATCCAAGTATCTATTAGATGATATGGGAATTTAAGATAAAATCTGAGGCAAATCTTTCACTCAGCTGAGCAGAGTGGTATGAGCTGAAAAGCTGTGGGAAACAACAGGAACTGAGGCTGCTTTTATTTTCATTGGTACTGTGTAAGTTCTGCCAAGCCTTTAGCCCAGCATGCCCATAGCACAATTTAGGTGAGACATTTTTACATTGGAGAGCAACATTTTCCTAAATCTGAAATCTCTTCCCAATAATGTAAAAAGGATGAAAACTTTTTTAGTAAAAAAAAAAAACAAACAAACAATGCTGCTTCCCACTCCTTTTGCTCCTTTTATCCATAGTTTCTGTTAAGTTTGGCTCAAATGTTTTATGTTTTGTTTAAGCATACTGTTTAGCTAAACACAGCTTTTGCTGTGTTCAGTTGAGGCTTGTTGCAGAGGGTGGTGATTGATTGTTTTTAATCTGTAGCAGTATTTTATACCCCTTCCTACTTGTTAACAGAAACTTTTTATAAACCATAATATCGAAGAAACCTGCAAGTGTTACTAAAAACATCAACCATGTGTTCAGCCAAGCAGAAATCTGAAGGTAAGAATGTGGTATATTGATTTTCCCCCGCCAAAACCTTCTTAAGTATATAATGCAATTATCGCCTCTGCGGTGGAGTCCGATTTGGCAGTTCTAATCAGTCCAGCTCCCAGTACAGTCAGGGCTGCTGGGTGACACTTGAGATCTGAAGAGTGGGTAAAAATAACCTCTGTTCAACAAGACATGATGAACACCAGACAGCTGAGTCACCTTTAAAACCAAGCCTGATTTTCTGTATTAAAAGGAATTATCAAAGAGAGGGGGAATTATGAAATAGAAGGGGATAAAGGATTCCAAAAATATTTCTGAAATGTATTTTTCAATGAATATTCTGTAATGTAATGAGCTTCCTTCTGAATGGTGCCACTGACATTAACATCAACATACAGTGCTCAATCACCTTTGGGAAACATCAGTTTCCTGTGGAAAAGCAACTTTTAATAAAATTTTCAACCTCTTTTGAAAAAGTCTAATTTCTAAGCACCTGTTTCTTACGAAGCACTGCCCATTTATGAAGGCTTCCAATATTAGCAGTGGAGTCAAAAACTGAGTCAGGCCCCAAATCTGCCATGGAACACATGTTGGGGGATGTTTTGTAAGACACCACAGAAAGTTTACTGCACATGAAACGTTCATCTAACAGCAAACGAACCAAGCTAGTGGGGAAATACTACGAGTTCATTGAAGTTAAGTGATGTAACTGAAACCCTCGGGGAGAAAGTATTTCAGGGGAACTTTCACGCTGGTTTTCAAGATAAGCCTTTACCTTGGAAGCTTTCTCTGAAGATTTTGAATAGTATGAGCACCGAGGCAGTAGGAAAGCGAAATAATTGACATCTGCTCGCCAAGATAAACCAAGGAGAAGGCCATTACTCTCCCTTTTTTGCTACCCCGATGTGAAAGCAAAGCAGGGCTCCGGGTGGAGCAGATAAACCCCGACAACCGGAGCAAGCAGGGAAGTTTCCCCAAAACCACAAAATCCCCGTGTCCAAGCAAGCACTCGAGAGCGCCTCGAAGGAGGAAAACAAACAAACAAACGCAGGAAGGAACGGCGCTGCCGCGGACGAGCCGGCAGCGATGTGCGGGGAGCGCCGCGACCGCAGCCGCGACCCCGGGCGAGCGGAGCAGCGGGAGGGCCCGGGGCCGCGGCAGGTGGAGGAAGGGGTCGGGGGCATTCTGAAGCCTGAGGGGGAGGCAGCGGCCCGGGGAGGGGGCGAGGGGCTGCGGCGAGGAGGGGAAGGGGCCGCGGCGGGCGGGGGCGCGGAGGCAGCCGGGGGTGGTTCGCTGCACTCACGGGCGAGTCGTAGGAGAAGGCACATTCCGTCTTGTAGACCCGGTCCCCTGACTTGGGCACCCGGATCGTGGGCATGTAGGGGACGAGCAGCTCGCCCAGGTCCCCGGCGGCCATCTGCGCATCGCCGCCGCGGAAGAGCGCGGCCCGCTGCATCCTCCTTCCCTCCCTTCCCTCCCTGCTCCCCTCCCGCCCTCGCTCCCGCCCGCCCTCCCTGCCGAGCCGCTCTGCGCGGGCGATGGAGGCGGCGGGCAGCCGGGCCCGGGGCAGGGCGGCGGCGGGAGCCGGGCCCGAGGGAGGGCAGGGGGAGGGAAGATGCTATTTTTAATCCAATGGCAGCGGCAGCGGCACCAGCTGCGGCGGCGGCAGCCGGGGGTCCCGGCGGGGGCGGGCGAGGGGCAGGGAGCGGGGCGGGATTCCCGCCGAGCCCCCGCGGTTCACCCGAAAACCTTCGTGCCCAGAGGGGGAGCACGGAGACTTCGCCCCTGGTCTCCTCGGGTAGCCCGGGGCAGGTTTGCCTCTCACCGGCAATACTCTTTAATACGCTGTTATTTAATTTTTAGCTTTTAAAGACTACACACATATCTATAATACACATATATGAATACATAGATATGTGTGTATGTATATGTGTATATATCTGTGTGTGTGTATATATATGTGTATCTATCTTTATATGTGTATGCACGTGTGTGTATGTATGTTTGTTTAAAATAGACAGTAAAAAATCTCCTATTTTCGTTCTCAGCCCCTCACTGCCCAGTGCCGCGGTGCAGGTGTCTCACATGGCTCTGTCACGGTCCCAGCAGGGCAGTGCTGATGGGGGGGATGTCCCCGTGCTCCCAGGTCAGTGTTGGGGGATACAGGGTGGGAATGCCCAGCCCGGGATGCTCGAGAAGCCTGTGGCAGTGCCAGGAGCCAACACCCAATTTCATGTCTTCAGGGGTAGTACCTTTACCTTAAAATGCCCTTTTTTGGCCTTTGCTGTGTTTCTCTTTCTCTCTGCTCTTCACTTTGAAAGAATAATGTCAGAGAAAGGAGAAATAAGAGCGAACTTTGTAGGAAAAAAATATTGCTATTGTTTTCAAGCAGTATCTAATAACTACTACACACGCCTGGCAGCAACATTTCATTAAAGAAATGACCCGTCCATTTAAAATGAAGATGCATAGAGCAGATGAATTGCCTTCCACCCATCGCCCACAAGGATTCATTGAGCACTTCCAAGGAGGTGATGTGACCTTTGCTAGAACCACCTTTTACCTCAAAAGTAGAAGTTTCAAAAGGTGGTTCTAGGAAAATCTCAGAAACAGAACTGAAAAATGTTTGTACCCAGCTATGAGCAGGCTATGAGGGTGAGCAGAGTAGCACAGTCTGTTCTCAGCAGTTTTTACTACTGAAAAATCAAGTGTTGGGAACAATGTGAAACACTGAGGGCAGAATGTGATGTCCATGGAGTGCTTTTAGACTTACTGAAAAACAGACATTATATCAGATTTGTGAGCATCATTGGATGCTGGATAACAACCCTTTAATACAGGGTCAGACATTTATTTTACCTGAGGAGACTGTGCTTTTTAATGGCATCTCTTACAAATAGCTCAGCATTTATAAACAATGAGAGCCATAATACATGTGAACCATCTAACCTGAAAGATTGATTCTAACAAAAAGGACAAGCAAAGCACTGATAGAAAATCAATGTCTTTCTAATGTTTGGCAGTGCCAGGAAACAGCAAACAAAGCAGTTTTTGCTTAAAATAGTCCATGCAGTGTTGCCTAATGCAAAAAAAAAAACAACAGAGTTTTAAGTTTCAAATCACTAGATGATAGGGTTTAGTAAAGAGTTTGGGCTTATTTCCTTTAAAAAGTGAGGATTTTGAATATGAACAGATAATTTAGTGTGACAAACTGTAAGAGGCACTTTCCTTCACTCTTGAGAAATTGAAAACAAAGAGTACCATGGCCTGTAGAACCTGAGGAAACACATCCCTCTAGTGGCAAAAACCTGCCAGGTGATGAGAGAACTCTTCCTAAAGAGTTGCCAAAAGTGGTGTAGAAGAATGGCTGTACAGTTCTGGAAATGCACGGCAGGGACGTGTGAAGGTACTTCTCTTACTTAGTTCATCTCCCACCAATTACCTGACACAAGGCACTGAGAAAGAAAAAACCCTTAGCTTCTTGTATCTTTCACTTAAAACTATAAATACCGGAAGTCACAAAATAAAAACTAATATTACCAACTTGTTTCATGTACGTATGTTCTGAAGGAAAGGAGTGATTGTTGGCAATTGACATAAAGCATTTTCAATGATTAACATCTTTAATAGCTGTATGAGCTTAACTGCCACACAGTTGCTCTCAAGATACTGGAATCAATACAAACACTGTTTATTCATTTATGTGTTTCAGCAAACAGCAGGATGTCTGTTCCATAGAGCAGTCACAATTTGTCAGTATGCATTTAAGACCTTGCACACTGCCCTAAAATTATTTAATTGTCAGGTGTGGATTTCATAGAATTGTCAACAAGATTTTTGTCAGGTGTTTCATAATGGTACCAAGGTCCATCTCCCCGGTGTCTCATCAGTCTGCGTGCCTCCAACTCCAGCAGCCTAAAAAAAAGGCAATAGACACACCCTCAACATGAAGTTTGCTTATATTGAGCATTACTGACAAAGCAATGACTTTAGCAACAAGGGTTTATAAATACTGCTGAAACATAAGTACTAAAATATGAAGGGTTCAACTAAGACATGAGCTATTTAATCTTTCTGGGGTTTTTTTCAGCAAGTTATTCCCCAAAGGAGTAATAAAAATACTGGCAGTTTTATCACAGGTTCTTCTCTAAGCTGTGAGCATTAGCAGGGGCAAAAAGAGCTCCATTTGCTGACTCAGGAAGACAGAGCTACATCTTTAAAATTACCAAATGTTTTGAAGACCCCTTGCCCTTGGATTGTTCTGGTAACCTGAATCCTGAGAGGGCAGTGACAACAGATACTCACTCTGGCAGCAGCCAGTGCAGGCAGCACTCAGGGGATACATGAAAGCACTTTATGTCAGCATCCAGCTCAGTATGTCATGCAAAATCAAAGAGTCAGCTACAGTACAGGATTTTAACCCCCCCAACTATAAAGCATACCTCAGTTCAGCTTTCCTTGCTTCCACATCAAGCATGGCCATGTCCTTCTCATAGTTCTTCTCAGGGGAGTCAAGCATGTAACGAGCTATCCAGCGGGTTATGGGGTGCTGGAAAACATAACAGCAGAGAGTCATTGTGCAATTTCCAGGTAGAAATGTCAACTGAGTCACTGTGTACATCCACAGTCCTGAAAAGATGTCATGGACACCATGAGTGCTGCCATTCAAATCGTAACAGTAAAGTTACAAACATGCACAACTGCTAGTGGGATCAGAACCCTAAAAAGTCATATTTCTTTTGCAATTCTTAATGCCAAAATAACCTGCAGATGAGTGTTCTGTAGCAAAACTAAAATTTAATGGAAGATTTTTTTTTTCCTGTATAAGTTCCTTAAACTGCCACAGCAATTACAGAAGTGGACTCCAAACCTGACTGTAATCAGCAACCTTTCAAAATTTTGCTTCACAAAGAGGGCATTTCACTAGAAACAAAAGTCTAAATGAGTTGAAACAGTCACAGTAATATTGATGAATCCACTGATGTTACTTCCTATCAGAAACAAAACAGTGATTGCAGAAGCACTGCAAGCCAGGGACTAATTTTAAGAAAATACAATTAAATTGAAACCATACACCCTTGAGTTTGTGACTATAAAAATCTTGAATTCTAGATCCAAAATTGTGTGTGATATTGGACTTTAAAACAATACTGGCAAACAACACAAAAGAAAGAAATGTCACTGTAAACTCCAGTTTCTTAAGACATTGTAGAAAAAAATTAAAGACAAAACCTCCATGCTATGAATGCAGAGGGCTTTTCTTACTATTCGGGAATATTATTTAAAAAATTGGCATGCAGCTGCAGCAGTTTACTGCATACAGAGCATTTGCATCTGCTTGTGTCAATAAACAGATTTCCTACAGCCTTTTACTTTTCCTTTGTTCCATAAAGCCACAAAAAAGTTTACCAAAATCAGAACTGCACTTTTTGAGTTTTACTACACTTACAGACATCATCATACCCCATACATTTTACTCCCAAAAGTATCAAAAAGACAAAGGCTGTCCATAACATGCCCACCCTTTTACATGTTGCACTCACTTTGTAGTATTCCCAGTGCTCTGGAACATACCCTTCAGGAATCTCTGCAAGTTCAGCTTCACCTGACAAGGAAAGGAGGGGAGGAATATTTAACTCTGTGATTATTTTCCAAAGCTACCTTATATTCTGCCTTATAGATAAGGAAAAGATCATTATTCCACATAGAGAGTACTAAATCCCTCAGTGTGATTTAGTACTCAACTTGCAATTTTTGCAGACACATCACACTGCAAGTATCTGCTCACAGATTTTAAGTTACACACCAAAAGGGTAATATTAGCAGCTATAGAGAAAAAACAACTTGGATTAAGTCCAAAGAAATGCCCTATAAAATATAGGAGCTGAAAGCATGGACTTTTCCTGACTTCTCTTTTAAATTAATTACATATCATTACAGCAGTAGGTTTAACACGTGTTACCAACCAGAATTTTGGCTTCTTTGCCAGAGTTGCAATCTTGTTAAAGCAAGTTACTAAACTTCACTGATGTCTGAAAGATTGTCAAAAGAGGGAATGTATTTTTTTAAAAAATGTGAGAAACTTTTTTTTTAAAAAGCAACAACTAAAGCAAACATACTGGCAACATTTTCTATGTACTTATACAATATCACTGTATTTGTTACACCTATTCCATGGTCTTCCAAAGAGAGAGCTCTGAAAGTCCTTTTTCTCTATCCAGCATGCTTAGTTCCCATTTCAAAACTCTGACTGTACTTTGCTTAGCCCTGACAGAGCACTCACCAATAAAGACGTTGATGTATGTTAGGAGCACGGCCACTGGAATTCCTGTCAGGAATAAATAGAATCTCTGCAGAGGGGATAAAAACAGTCAGTGAGGGCAACTCAGAACCCTGACAAAATTTACATGAGATCTGAAAATATCTGAAAATAGTGAAACAGCCAATAACTCTTAAATTTGCATTCCTAGGTTGGAAAGAGATGTTGTATAAACACTGCTGATTGCAATGAGTTAATTAATGAACCAGAACACACAAAAGTGATGCTGTGTCAGCCCATTCAGGTCAGTTCCCAGCGAGGTCAGTCTGCAGCAGCAAACAGCAACTCCTCCCTGGAATCTGTCTCAGCATCTTGGCATGACTGGCTCCAGCACTCAGCTGCAATGAGGGACAGCAAAGAAATAATCCAACACCAATGCAACCACTGTGGGCTCTGTAGCTGTGGAAGGCAGATAAAGGAGTCCTGATCACATGAAGGGACTTGTATCAAATTGGCTGTTACTGCTTATAGTAGGATTTATCCAAAATCTGACTTTGAGGGGTCAAACTCAGACCAGGCTTCCTCACCTCTGTTGTTAGTGGTGTAGGTAAGTGAAGGGAAACCCTGCAGAAGAGTAACTGATATGTTTCAAAAAGGAGGATGGAGTAGAAAGCATTTGTGGGTCATGCTTATATGAACACAGACTTGTAATGTAAGAATGCTACTACAGCAGTAATTTAAGTACATATCACAACCTTTGCTATATAACAGTCTTGAACTTCATCTGGCACTGATTTCACAGCATGTGACCAAAAAATTCCTGAAGAGGACCTGAAATTCTTGTTCATGTAAATAGTGCCAGCCACATTTTAGATGATATCGCATAAATAACAAAGGAAATTGTATTTCAGACATGCCATTTGCAACTGATGCGTTACACTGAATGCAATACATTTGATTTTTAACTCACCAACAACCTCAGAAATCGAGAGTCATAAAAACTTGTTGCCTTGATGATAAACATTCTCTTCCCATGGTCACCACTGTGTCGCACAGGAACTGAAAATTGAACCAGAGTATTATGGTTTTGTACCCCATTAGTGCTTATGCCAGAAGGTCAAACATACATGGGGAAAGAAAAAAAAAAAAAAAAAAAAGAGTGCAAAATAGTGGCTGAGTTTTCTGCAGTTCGCTTGAAGTAATTTCGTATTTCGTTAGCATGACCCAATTTTTCTTCTAAACATAGACAAAGATCTATGTCTACCTGTAAGCACCAACACGGGAATCAGTGAATGTCACCATACAGGGCCAAATAAATGGACAATGAGAATGCCAGGAGGGTCGGCCTCCTGCCCGTTTTCATCCGGTTTTTACCCAAACCCAGCAGTTTTCCATAGGAACCGGGCCACAACACTGCACCCGCTCAGCCCCCGGCCCTCCCGCGGCCTCCGGGAGGGCACCTCTGCCCCGCTCCGCAAGGTCACCTCGGCCCCGCCGCCCCCGGCCCGCCGCTCCCCCGCCGGGGCCGTACCGAGGGTGCCGGGGAGGCGGGGGGCGATGCCGGTGATGCCGGTGATGCCGGTGATCGCGGTGGT